>ML369678.1:0-19604 GCA_005239525.1 Nicotiana knightiana | reverse complement strand
ATATTTATTTATATTTTATAATTTTTTTTAAATAATAATATGATTATTAAAATTTTATAACTGGATCCCAGATTAGCGACCAAAGTTGATCTCTATCTGCTTCCCCTTTGGTAAGCGACCAACTTTGGTCGCTAATTTTAAATTATATTTATTATATTTTATAATTTTTTTTAAATAATAATATGATTATTAAAATTTTATAACTGGATCCCAGATTAGCGACCAAAGTTGATCTCTATCTGCTTCCCCTTTGGTAAGCGACCAACTTTGGTCGCTAATTTTAAATTATATTTATTATATTTTATAATTTTTTTTAAATAATAATATGATTATTAAAATTTTATAACTGGATCCCAGATTAGCGACCAAAGTTGATCTCTATCTGCTTCCCCTTTGGTAAGCGACCAACTTTGGTCGCTAATTTTAAATTATATTTATTATATTTTATAATTTTTTTTAAATAATAATATGATTATTAAAATTTTATAACTGGATCCCAGATTAGCGACCAAAGTTGATCTCTATCTGCTTCCCCTTTGGTAAGCGACCAACTTTGGTCGCTAATTTTAAATTATATTTATTATATTTTATAATTTTTTTTAAATAATAATATAATTATTAAAAATTTATAACTGGGTCCCACATTAGCGACCAAAGTTGGTCGCTAATTTTAATATTTCTTTGACCAAGCAAGTCTGACCAGTCCGGTCAACATTTTGACCACATTATCGACCAAAAAGCGACCAACCTTGGTCGCTAATGTATTTAGAATAACTATTTAATAATTTTCTCCAATTTAGCGACCAACTTTGGTCGCTTTTTTTGACAGACCAATTTTAGTCGCAAATTGTTGGTCGCTTTTTTCCGGATTTCTTGTAGTGTACACATAGGTAACTTGAGTTTTTATATATATATTTCAACTTTTTGTCTAAATGGTAGTGAAAAATGGAGAGATATGTGGATATGGGTTTATTTTGCTGATGACATGGCAGTTCTTATCAGGCATGTGATAGTTTAGCTGTAATTTTTAGCGTCGAATTTGGCCGAGGGTTTACCGGAGACGATCTCTCTACCTTCTTGAAGGCCCCAAATCCCACTTATGGAATTACATTGAGTTTGATGTTGCAAAAACCTAATACATGCATAAGCTTAGTTAAAAATAAAATTGCCCTTTAAATTTTTATGCTTGATTAAAATTCTTTTTATCTGTTTTTTATTAATGTCAATAAGATACATGTTGACAAATTTTCCTTTTCTAATATTTGATTATCGCTGAAACTGATCCGTTATATGATTCATGATCTCTTTCAAATGGAACAATATGAATTGTAGAACTTGAGCCACCAGATTTTACCCTAGCTATGGCTTAAGTGATTCAATTGAGAAATTATTTATTACATGTTTCATCCAATGTATGTATGCTCCCTGTCGCAAAAAAAGAAAAAAGAAAAGGTCGTCTGATGTTGATTTTAGACGTAACATTTAGCATTTACAGGTGAATAAGTAGTCTTAGCTCCAGCCTCCACACAAATTATAGTAAATCTTTAACAATGTCGAAGAAACAAATATTATAATGTTCTTTATGTTATTAGAACAATAAAAAGCCGTGTATTGATATATCGACCATTGTCCTTCAGAAAGATAAAACGACAAGTGCTTCTGAGTTTGGGATAAACGATGTAAACCAAGCCAATTTTCAGATACTTTCCTAAAATACAAATTAACATAATCAGATTTTGTCTCAGCTATAAGATACCCTAATCTTGTGGGAAGTGTTTTCCTTGTTGATTTGAATGCATCAGTTTTGGATAATCATTGCAAATTGCAACAAAGAAAAGGCACTTAGTTAAACTAATACTTACACCTTGTTTGGATGGTGGGATGGTTGTTACATATTGTATTGTATCGTATTATATTGTTATTTTAAATTTATTATTTGTTTTGGTTGTTACTTAAAATTTATTGTATCGTATCGTTAAATTCGGCACTACGTAACGACGAAATGTTCCACTTTATGTAACAACCGATTTGGTGTAGTTGCGTCGTTATCTTGTCTTTTTCTCTCATCTCACCCTTCATTATTATTATATAATTTTATTTTATCATTTACCCTACCTTTATATATAATAAATTTACCCTGTATCATAATTTTTATTTACAATATCACAAGTTTATTCTTCATATTGCTGGTACGTGATATCATGAAACAATAGCAAATGATATAATTTATTCAAACATTATATTCATAAATAAAATAGTATAATACAATACAATATATTATGAAACGATGTGTAACAACTGTCCAAATAAGTTGTTAGTGTATGCGTATCAAATATATAAGTACAAAAATATAAAAAATATAGGTCATATAGACATCAGGACCATACGAAAGTCTGAATTGAAAATGCATATAGAGACATTATAAATGTAATATTAGTATATTACTCCCACCGGTTCCTTCTATTTTAGTTCAAAATAAATGTCCTTTTACATAATTAAGAAGGAATTAATTTTATTTTCAAAAATTGCCCTTATTTACACATCTCAATGTGAAGCTAACAATATGTAATTTTTAATTAAGAGTAATTTAGTCAAAATGCTTTTTTTCTCTAGGAGTTAGTATTTTCTTAAGGGATGTGCCAAAGGCAAAAAGTCAATTATTATGGATGGAGGGAGTACTAAAGAGTAGAGTCAAGCCTGAGCCGAGGACTTATCGGAACAGCTTCTCTACCTGCACAAGGTAGAGGTAATTAAAGTTTGCGTATACACTAGACAATTATTTTGTCCTTACGATGTCCATGGTTTGCGTAGTTTTACTTGATTTAATCACAGGATTTTATTAGTAAATGTTAAGACTTAATTCAAAATGACAATATAGAACAAGAAAATAGACAAGAATGTAGAGAGAAAGAGAGCAGAGATTCTTATTTTTTCCATGTATTCAAGTGTGTACACTGTAATGCCCAAACCCTCTATTTATAGGATGATATTTAGGTAATATAAAGGGATGTCATAAACATGGTATTAACTATTGAGATCATGCGGAAAGATCATGGAGGGGGTTATGGAGGTGTGGGAGTTACAACAATAATTGTAAGAAGTGGTGGGAGGTTAATGGAGAAAAGTGGTGGGAGTAACTTCTTTAGGAGTTATAGACATCCATTACATAATATAATATTTCATAATACTCCCCCTTGGATGTCTATAGATAATGTGCCTCATTAAAACTTTACTAAGAACAAACCTTGTGAGAAAAAATCTTAGTGAAGGAAAAAGAGTACACATATCTTATAATATGCATTACTGTAACGACCCGGTCGGTCGTTCCGAGAGTTTAGCCCTGTTTTCCCCGTTTCTGCTTCATTATATGTGGTTCAGCTTCATTAAATTGTGTTAGATTGGTTGGCTCGGGTTCGAAGCAATTTTTGGAAAGAAATGAGACACTTAGTCTCTTAACTTGGTTCAATAGTTGGAAAAGTCAACCAAAAGTTGACTTATTGGTAAACGACATCGGAATGTAGATTTTATGGTTCGGATATCTTCGTTAGGTGATTTGGGATTTAGGAGTGTGTTCGGAATGTAGTTTTGATGTCCGGTATAGAATTAGGCTTGAATTGGCGAAAGTTAGTTTTTGACGATTTCCGGTCGGCAGGGGAAAATAGGCTATCGGGGTCGAAATCGAATTCCGAAAGTTGGAGCAGATTCGTAATGTCATTTTGTATATGTGCAAATTTTCAGGTCATTCGGACGTGTTTTGATTGGTTTCATCATCATTGGTGAAACTTGAATTTGATGTGATTTTGGTGTTTTTGCATTGTTTTTGGAGTTTCGAATGCTCGACTAAGTTTGAATAAGGTTATGGGATGTGTTGCTATGTTTGGTTGAGGTCTCGAGGGCCTCGGGTGTGTTTCAGGAGGTTAACGGATCAAGTTTGGGTGTTGGAAAGTTGCAGATTTTGCTGGTGTTCAGGTCTGGTTTTCTTCTATGCGATCGCACGGGTAAGGATGCGATCACATAGGCTTGTCTGAGGCAGCAGTGGTTTGTTCATTGCGATCGCGTGAGTTCATCCGCGATCGCGTAGAGTAAAGATTGAGGCAGGCAGATTTGTTCTATGCGATCGCTTAATAAGGTTTGCGATCGCAGAGGTTGGGCAGTCTTGAGTAGTGCGGTCGCATGAGGCTTATTGTGATCGCACAGTGTGGGAGTGCGTGGAAGTGAGGTGATGGAATTTCTCTATGCGATCGCATAGAGCTGACCGCGATCGCACTGAGGAAGGGCAGCTGGGCAGAATCATTTAAACATCAAAACGAGGGTTTGGTCTATTTTTGCAAAAACTCATTTGAGAGCTCGGGAGAAGGTGGAGATTGAAGAGATATTCAGTAGAGTTATTGAGGTAAGTCTCCTTCCATCATATTTGGGTTAATTTCATGAATTAGTCTTGATATTTACCATGTAATTTGAGGAATGAAAGTGGAAATTAGGGGAAAATGGGAGTAAAGAATTGGAAATTTCTTTTGATGATTTGAGTGGGAAATTGAGGTCGGATTTTGGTAAATTTGGTACGGGTAGACTCGTGGGAGGATAAGGATTCTTGTGATGTAATTTTTTTTGGATTCCGATACGTGGGCCCGGGGGCTGGATTTGGCAAATTTCAGGAATTGTGCCTAATTTTGATAGTTTTCGATTGGGGCTCGTCTCCCTAGCATATTTTGATGTTATTGATCTGATTTGTGATAGACTCGGAACATGTGGGAGCTGATTCGAGGGGCAAGAGCATCGTGGAGTAACTTTTGGGTTGTTTTGAGGTAAGTAACGATTGTAACTCTAAACCTGAGGGTATGAAACCCCGGTATTTTATATTGTTTTGGTAAATGAGGTGACGCGCATGCTAGGTGACGAGCGTGTGAGCGTGCACCGATAGGGATTGTGACTTGGTCCATCCCGTAGCAATTATTAAGCCGCGTATTCTATTTGAAACCTTACGACATCCTGTATTTTAGAAATCTATACTTGTTTATGGGTTGTGAGTCACGTTTGGGGCCTCGTGCCGACCTGTTTAGATCCTCAGGGGTATTTTTACGCTATTCTCACACCATCCTAATAGAACATTTGTGAACTCAGTCATGTTTACCACTTGTTGTTATTTTCACTGTTTTGAAACTCTGAGAGGTATTTTTGGCTGAGTCCTGTGAGTTGAGATGAATTGCCCGAGTGACTTGTGAGGATGACTGAGTGAGGCCGAGAGTCGAGTATGTGAGGATATTTATGGATCGGGTTGCACGCCGCAGCAATGTATATATTATATATCACATATGGATCGGGCTGCACGCCGCAACAATATAGATTATATATGGATCGGGCTGCACGCTGCAGCAATATACATTACATATGGATCGGGTTTCACACAGCAGCAATATAGATTATATATGGATCAGGCTGCACGCCGCAGCAATATACATTACATATGGATCGGGTTGCACGCCGCAGCAATATAGATTATATATGGATCGGGTTGCACGCCACAGCAATATACAATATATATATTGGACCAGGCTGCACGCCGCAGCAATATAGCGCTTGGGCTGTAGGAGCCCCTCTAGGAGTCAGTACACCCCCAGTGAGCGCAGTCGACTATTATATGGATCGGGCTGCACGCCGCAGAATTATACATTATATATGGATCGGGCTGCGCGCTATATATATATATATATATATATATATACACGTATTGGATCGGGCTGCACGCCGCAGCAGTTGTTACATGGTACCTGATGAGTGAGAGTGTTGAGCGTGAGCATTGACTTATGAGAGTGGAGTCACGAATGACTAAGAGGCTTGACCGAGAGGCTTTATTTGTGAACGACATTGTGCCCGAGTGGCTGATATTTTAATGAAACTACTGATTTCACTTTTCTTTACACTGAGCCTCTTGATAAATGTTGAGTAATGTTTTATACAAGTTTAAACGGAAAAACTGGAGTTTTGTGAAATCTTTGGTAAATATGGACTCTTGACTTGATCTATTACCTTTACTGGTACTTATTTTTATGAAACTATAAAGTTTAGTTGCTCGTCATTGCACTCATGTTTTTAGATACTTTGGTTACTTACTGGCGTACTCACGTTGATCCCTACACCTTGTGTGCAGATTCAGGTACCGGGGCAGAGCGATAGTTGAGCTACCCCATTTGGAGCATTGTTCGGAGATTGTGAGGTAGCTGCTCGGCGTCCACAACCTACTCTTTCTCCTTCCTACTCTGTCATTTTTACTTTACTTCCCGGACTTGTTGTAGTAGAGGACTTGTATTAGACTGTATCACCTCTTAGATGCTCATGACGGTTGACTCCAGATGTTGGGGCTGTGTTTAGATTTTCTAATCATTTTATTGTCTTGAAATGCTTAGGAAACGGTATTATTATGAAAATTTAGATATTTGATGTATTAAATGGGAAATCATTATGTTATTTTCAGTGAATTGGCTAGCCTAGTATCACGATAGGCGCCATCACGGCCAGTTTAGGTTTGGGGTCGTGACAAGTTGGTATCAGAGTTCTAGGTTACATAGGACTCAATAATCATGAGCAGGTTTAGTAGAGTCTTGCGGATCGGTATGAAGACGTCTGTACTTATCTTCGAGACGCTGCAGAACCCAGGAAAAATCTCACATTCTTGAATTCTTGTCGTGCGAATCCATTTATTCAGCCAAAAGTGTAACTCTTTGAATTTCTTTCATGTATTCGAATGCGCACGAGAGAGCTTGGTATCAGTTGTGCATCGGCGGCTTGTGACGTCCATAGATGAGATGTAATTTTGGCATGTTGGTTATGGGCCAGTCTGGAGGACTTGAGGCCGGATTCATTCTGTGGATTGAGTGCTAAGATTTCAATTGTGTGTGTCGTGCATTAGGGACGTATATGTCCGTTGGTGTCCTTATTGACGGGACCTTGTGACTGGATGTCTATGTGGTGAGTGTGATTTGATGGTTAGATGTGTTCAGACTGCTGATTTGTGACAAAAGGATTGGCTGGAAATGTGGCAAGGACTATTGAGTGTTTGATTTCTGTCTTGGTTTGGTATATGGCTTCGAGTTGTGAGTGTCTTGGAAGACCTCTCATGTTGTTTAGTTGTGGAGTGAAGCGGATCTTTTTGGTTGTGAGTTCCTGGTGATATCTTTTGGGATGATCATTGCCCAAATGGCGTTCATATATTTGATTAATGGTGTATTCCAGCCGTATTAGCACTCCTTTGTTATGGTATTCGTTGATGGCGTCCTGGCGTATACGCGTAGCCAGGGGTAGAATACTTAGTATTTGAGGATGACATTATAAGGATTCAGGGAGGAGAAGCTCTATGCAAGTTCTCCAAGTGTGAATTTTGGCTCAGTTCAGTAGCATTCTTGGGACACGTGGTGTCCAGTGAGGGTATCCATGTGGTCAGACGAGTGTGGGTAGAGCTTCCAGAAGCTCAAGATTCCTTTGACCTCAGCTCTAGTGTTTGTTCTACCATCATCTTTTGGTTCTTATACCGCGTATCTCGATGCCTCGAGGTTAGGCATTGGTTGTGTCTTAATGCAGAAGGGTGTAGTGACTGCATAATAGCTATGATCTTCGAAAGTGTATAGAGAGATATCATGTTTGAGGCTAAGCCAGCAGGGGTATCTCCTGCGGGTTGTCCTGGGGTGTGTGATCCCTATGTTGTTCAGTAGTAAGTTCTCTTCTACCAGTAAATGATATATGTTGTTATTTGAGTTTAGGTCGCTTGTGGAAGTTGGCATGACTATTACAATGGTGAATGCGAGATTTGCAGATGACTTGTGATGTTAGACGGGTTGTGTTATTATGGGCATTGTGCGTTATTGTTTGTCTTGATCGTTGGCTTTGAGCCAAGCGGGGGAGTCTGTTAATGATAAGTTTATTGCACGATTATGTGTTGTATTGGTTTCAATTCAAGGTATATTGGTGGATCAGTTATGATGTGCAGAGGTGGAGTCTGGGAATGACTCGAGTAATGGAAATTCTTCGATACAGGTTGTAATGTACTCTATGGGTAGGTGAGTTCTATTGAATAATTGAGTTGTAACTGTAAAAGGTGTAGTGGGTGCAGTGTATGAATTTTCTTGTTGCTTCAAGTGTGTGGATTACTTTTCTAGTATGTTAGTGTGCAACGGGTCAGGTCGATTCTGTCTAATTGGTCAGTGTAATTGAGATTTGCGTTGGAGGATGTCAAGACTTATGGCATTTCTACATTATCATGGATTCTAGATATCAATATCAGGAAAGTGAAGGTAATGTCTTTAGATTCGCAGGAAGTCTCTTCAGGGTAAGTATTTTGAATGTGGTACTTTTGGGGATATTTGAGAGAGTATTCATCGGCTTACGAGCTTTAGACGGTACGGTTTTATGTTTGGGACTCGTGTGGTGAGTCTGGGCTGAGAATTACGGTATTATGGCAAGGAAAAGTATCAATTCGAAGGTAAGTCAGAAGGAACTTGGATTAATAGGACAGCTTGGTAGTAGGTCGGATCGGCATGGTAAGGGATATGATTAGTTCTTTGGGTGTATATGAGGTAATGAGTTTTTACATGTGTTTCTTGGCAATGCTCTTGGATTTTGGTGACCTGCGTAGCTTGGTTGAGTTGATTCATTCCTGACGGTTTGGTGTCGTACAAATGGGATTCAGAGAGTTCTTGATGGTTTCTACCATGGTTAGAGGTGCATATTTCCTACTGGCATGAGGTGCAGGTGATGTATAGTGATTTTGCTTCTAAATGGGATCAAATGGAAGTTCCTGGCTAGTTGGGTGCGTAGTTGCTTGTGGCTCAGAAGGGATCATGAAGTTCCCATATTTGTCCTAGGATGGCATGGCGTATGCGGTATGTTGGGTAGAGTTGGGATTTTCATATGTGAGGTCACGGTTCAGTTCTAGAAGGAAGGTCAAAGCAAAATTTCTTAGACAGCATCGGCTGTTCCAGACGACTAGGTAGATGATAGCACTGTTGGGTGGCTTGATGAGGGTATACATTTCAGAAAGGTCATGTGTGGAGTTAAGGGTACTTCATTGGTACTTCAATGATCTCTTGTTGGATTCGACTGCTGATATTCAAGGTTGCTTGGTAACACGGAAGAATTATAGGGGTATCCCTCGTGGAATGATTGAGTATTTGGGATGTGTCATGTATTCGAGCGGTAGAGTTGAGATCAGATATAGTAATTCGTACGCTTCATGGACTTCGAGACTGAGAGTTCTCATAAACAAGTTATTTTGTGATAGTGAACTATGAAGATGCGAGCAAGCTAGTCAGATGTTAGTATGTACCATGGTTCAGTCATTGTGAAATTCTCGGTGAGTTATCTATCTGTTGTGAGTGACCAGAGTTGATTTAGGGTTATTGGTAGGCCATTATGGGTGTGTGTTCTGCACCAGGTCGGAATTGTTGGCTCCGAATTTCTATTGTTGAGGAATGTACCATTCGATTGTCATTGAGTTTATTCGTTTTTTGGAGTGATGTATGAGTTACCCTTCAGTGTTGCGAGGAGTTGTGATCGTTGGTTATAGGCACATATAGTGCGATTCTAATTGAGATTTATAGCTAGAGTGAGTAAGGTAAGTAATTGGGTATTGCGGGATTGAGGCGTATTGGTTATGTACTTTTTGATTCGTGTGGCATGGTATCGTCTGGTTTCCCCGTGGTTATGGAACACACTTTGAGTACTTGATGTCGAATTGCGCATGGTTATTGGTTTTTAGCCAGGTGGCTGGAAATATTTCATGTGACCCAGTGTTTGGATGGTATCACGCATTGTAGCGGAGTTATGTAGAGGTATGACCCTCGGTGTCAGATTCGTGTGTTTTGGTTTTACGAGGTGTACCAGGCTCTTGGCGTGATGTTGTGATGGTACTTGTTGAGCTGGAAGGGATGGTCCTCTCATGTGAATCTTTTATATAATCTGATTACATTGGGATGTTGCTATTGAATGCACGAGTCGCACGGGTTATGGCTTTGAATTGTATTGATGTGTCATGTCATCAGAGTGGTCGTGTCAGATGAGAAGAGGTCATTGGACCTAGAATTAATATTGTCAGAATTGACTACAGCATAGTTGGAAGGATAAATATCGGGAGTCTGCTTAGAAATCTGCTATAATTCCTGTTTGGGAAGGGGGAGCTTCATGTCTGACTGATCGGACGAATAGTAGCTAGTTTCTACGTGTTTCTTTCCTCGTCGGCAGTATATGAAAGTGTTAGAGCAATGCATTTCTTTATAAGAGGTTAGGTACCAGTATTGGGTTGTTTTGAGCAGTTATTGTGGTTAAGAGTTATCGCTATGAGTGTTCGAGTCATGTGGTATACAATGTGATTGCATCTTGTACGGATTTGGCTTGATACAGCGTGTTCAGACCTGTTTCAGTTTATAGTTGTGGAATTTTGATCTTGCAAGTTATTTCAGAGGTGGGAATTTGGTTCTAAGGTTTATGGGTCAGGATTGGATTTCGAAATTTCAACTGTGTTGTGCTACTGGACATATATGGGATATGGTGACGTGGGATCACCCCCGAATATGTGCATGGTAGGCTACGCGGCAGTTTGATGGTGGTGGAGAACAACTCTTGGCACGTTCGAGGACGAACATATGTTTAAGTAGGGCAGGATGTAACGACCTGGCAGGTCGTTCCGAGAGTTTAGCCCCGGTTCCCCCGTTTCTGCTTCATTATATGTGGTTCAGCTTCATTATGTTGTGTTAGATTGGTTGGCTCAGGTTCGGAGCAATTTTTGGAGAGAAATGAGACACTTAGTCTCTTAACTTGGTTCAATGGTTGGAAAAGTCAACCAGAGGTTGACTTATTGGTAAACGACCTCGGAATGTAGATTTTATGGTTCGGATAGCTTCGTTATGTGATTTGGGACTTAGGAGTGTGTTCGGAATGTTGTTTTGATGTCCGGTGTAGAATTAGGCTTGAATTGGCGAAAGTTAGTTTTTGGCGATTTTCGATCGGCAGGGGAAAATAGGCTATCGAGGTCGGAATGGAATTCCGGAAGTTGGAGCAGGTTCGTAATGTCAGTTTGAATATGTGTGCAAATTTTCAGGTCATTCGGACGTGTTTTGGTTGGTTTCGGCATCATTGGTGAAATTCAAAAATTTCAAAGTTCATAGGCTTGAATTTGATATGATTTTGGTGTTTTTGCGTTGTTTATGGCGTTTCGAAGGCTCGACTAAGTTTGAATAAGGTTATGGGATGTGTTGGTATGTTTGGTTGAGGTGCCGAGGGCCTAAGATGTGTTTCGGGAGGTTAACGGATCAAGTTTGGGTGTTGGAAAGTTGCAGATTTTGCTGGTGTTCAGGTCTGGTTTTCTTCTATGCGATCGCAGGGGTAAGGATGCGATTGCATAGGATTGTCTGAAGCAGCAGTTGTTTGTTCATTGCGACCGCGTGAGTTCATCTGCGATCGCGTAGAGTAAAGATTTAGGCAAGCAGATTTGTTCTATGCGATCGCTTAATAAGGTTTGCGATCGCACAGGTCGGGCAGCCTTGAGTAGTGCGGTCGCATGAGGCTTATTGCGATCGCACAGTGTGGGAGCGTGTGGCAGTGAGGTGATGGAATTTCTCTATGCGATTGCATAGAGCTGGCCGTGATCGCACTGAGGAAGGGGAGCTGGGCAGAATCATTTAAGCATCAAAATGAGGGTTTGGTCTATTTTTGCAAAAACTCATTTGAGAGCTCGGGAGAAGGTGGAGATTGAAGAAATATTCAGTAGAGTTCTTGAGGTAAGTTTCCTTCCATCCTATTTGGGTTAATTTCATGAATTAGTCTTGATATTTACCATGTAATTTGAGGAATGAAAGTGGAAATTAGGGGAAAATGGGAGGAAAGAATTGGAAATTTCTTTTGATGATTTGAGTGGGAAATTGAGGTCAGATTTTGGTAAATTTGGTATGGGTAGACTCGTGGGAGGATAAGGATTCTTGTGATGTAATTTTTATCGGATTTCGAGACGTGGGCTATTTGGCAAATTTCGAGAATTGTGCCTAATTTTGATAGTTTTCGATTGGGGCTCGTCTCCCTAGCATATTTTGATGTTATTGATCTTATTTGTGATAGACTCGGAACATGTGGGAGCCGATTCTAGGGGAAAGAGCATCGCGGAGTAGCTTTTGGGCTGTTTTGAGGTAAGTAACGATTGTAACTCTAAACCTGAGGGTTTCAATTTGATGCAATTTTGCTATTTTTTTGTTGTTTTTGGTGTTTCGAAGGCTCGACTAAGTTTGAATGATGCTATGGGGTGTGTTGGTATGTTTGGTTGGGGCCCCGAGGGGCTCGGGATTGATTTCAGATGGTTAGCGGGAGTTTGAACTTAGGAAATTATAGCAAATAGCTGCTGGTGTGAATCTTCTGGTGTGGCTGCACCTGCGGATGGGTAGCCGTAGGTGCGATACCGTAGGTGCGAAGGTCCATGAGCAGGTGCGAAAAGAGACTAGGCAGGAGGAGTCCGCAGGTACGAAGAATTGGCCGCACCTGCGAAGCCGCAGGTGCGGAAAAAGGGATCACAGGTGCGAGAATTGGACTGTTAGTGGGATTTCGCATGTGCGCACCTGGGACCGCAAGTACGGGTCCGCAAGTGCAAGGAATTGTCCGCATGTGCGGATTAACTGCGTAGAACAGTATAAAAAGGTGCCTCCGCGAATATTTTAGCATTTCCTCCATTGTTGCATGCAGGTTGAGCTTGTTTGAGGGAAAATTGAAGGGGGAATTCGAAGGTCTTCAGTGGAGGTAAGTTCCCGGATTATATAACTCGTTTCTATGCTATATTGTACGGATTAGGCTTGTAATTGAAGAATTAAAGTGGGAAAATGGTGAGGAAAATTGGAAATTCTTTTGGTGATTTGAGTGGGCAATTATGGTCCGATATTGGAGTTTTTGGTATGTATAGAATCGTGGGAGGATAAGAATTCTAGTGATGTAAATTTTATTGAATTCCGAGACGTGGGCCTGGGGCTCAGATTTGGCTGAATTTCGAGAATTGTGTTAAAATTTATATCTTTCGATTGGGTTTTGTTCCGTTAGCGTATATTGATGATGTTAATATGATTTTTGTTAGATTCGGAGCATTTGGGAGCCAATTCGAGGGGCAAGCGGATCGCGGAGTAGCTTTTGGGCTGTTTCGAGGTAAGTAACGATTGTAACTCTAAACTTGAGGGTGTGACACCCCGTTATTTGATATTGTGTTGATAAATGAGGTGACGCAAATGTTAGGTGACGAGCGTGGGGGCGTGCACCAATAGGGACTGTGACTTGGTCCGTCCTGTAGCGACTATTAAGCCGCGTATTCAATTCGAAACCTTACGACATCCTGTCTTTCAGAAGTTTATACCTGTTTATGGGTTGTGAGCCATGTTTGGGGCCTTGTGCCGGTCTGTTTAGACCTCGGGGGTATTTTTCATGTTTGGGGCCTTGTGCCGATTTGTTTAGACCCTCGGGGGTATTTTCCATGTTTGGGGTTACTTTTACTCTATTCTACCACTATCCTGATAGAAAAATTGTGAACTCAGTCATGTTTCCTACTTGTTGTCATTGTCACTGTTAACAAATTGCTTTCAAAACTCTGAAAAGTATTTTGTGTTGAGTCCCGTGAGTTGAAATAAATTGCCCGAGTGGCTTGTGAGGATAGTTATGAATCGGGCTGCACGCCGCAGTAGTATATATGTGTTAGGCCGAGCGCTGAGTATGTGAGGATAGTTATGGGACGGGCTGCACACTGCAGCAATATATATATATATATATATATTTGGATCGGGCTGCACGCCGCAGCAATATATGTTATATATGGATCGGGCTGCCGACCGCAACAGTATACATATTAGATCGGGCTGCACGCCGCAGCAGATATAGCGCTTGGGCTGAAGGAGCCCCTCAGGAGTTTGTACACCCCCAGTGAGCGCAGTCGACTATTATATGGATCGGGCTGCACGTCGCAGCAATATATGTATGTTATATATGGATCGGGCTGCGCGCCGGAGCAGTATATATATATATGTATATATATATATATATATATAGTGGAGCGAGCTGCCTGCCACAATAGTTGTGTGTGTTCATGGTACTTGCTGAGTACGAGTGTTACGTGAGAGCATGAGATACTGATAGTGGAGTCACGAGTGACTGAGAGGCTGGCCCGAAAGGCTTTATTTGTGAGTGATACTGTGCCCGAGGGGCTTATATTTTATGAAAATATTGTTTACACTCTTCTTTATACTGAGCCTCTGATAACAAATGTTGGATAAATGTTTTTATACGAGATTATTAAATGGAAACTGTAGTTTTATGAAATTTTCGGAATTTTAGATTCCTGACTTGATTTATTCATTTCCACTGTTCTTCATTATATGGATTTACATGATTTAAATGCTCGTCACTACACTCAAGTTTTTAGTTACATTGATTACTTACTGAGTTGGCGTACTCATGTTACTCCCTGCACCTCTGTGTGCAGATCCAGGTACCAGATCATCTCACTAGTTGATTTCCGGACGAGCTTGGAGTTGTTCGAGGATTGAGGTAGCTGCTCAGCGTCCCCATCTCACCTCTTTTCCTTCCCTCAGATAGTTTCTTTTGGTCTTTTGTACCTCAGACTTTGTTGTAGCAACTCACTATGTTGTACATTCTATTTTCAGTCTTAGATGCTCATGACAATTGACTCCAGGTTTTGGGAAAGTGTGTATTTTGTTTCATCTCATTATGATATTTTAAAATCTGCTAAATTTTGGGAAATTATGAAATATATTGATAATCTGAAATGGTTGGCTAGCCTAGTTCCATGATAGGCTCCATCACGGCTGGCTTAGGATTTGGGATCGTGATAAGTTGGTATCAGAGCCTAGGTTACATAGGACTTGACGGTCATGAGCACGTTTCTTGAGTTTTGTCGTGCCAGTTGATTGGTTCTGGAAATCTAAACTTCTATTGTTTCACTCTCTCATAGATGGTGAGGACTCGTGCCACCGATCAGGGCGATCAGCCACCACTAGACCAGCGAGGGGTCGAGGCCGTGGTAGAGGCAGGGGGCCAGCCCGTGCGGCAACCAGAGCAGTATCAGTTGATCCCCCTGCTATTCAGGATCAGGTTCCCGCCGCAGATGCTCCAGTGGAACAGGCTCAGGCACCGGCAGTGCCTATTGTTATTCTGGGTCTTCAGGAGACCTTGGCTCAGATCTTGACGGTGTGTACCACCCTTGCTCAGGAAGTTGCCTCTACTTCTCGGGCCAGGGGAGGCAGTCAGACTCCAGTTGCTCGGACACCTGAGCAGGCTACTCAGGGCCAGCAGACACCGGGGGTGGTTCCAGCCCAGCCGGTTGCTCCAGTTCATGAATTCGTGGTCCCAACTATGCCAGATGATGAGCAGCGTAGGCTGGAGAGGTTTAGTAGACTACAGCCTCCGACATTCAGTGGTGCTGAGGGCGAGGATGACTAGGGTTTTCTAGATAAGTGTCAGAGGATGCTGCGTACTGCTGAGATTTTGGAGACCAGTGGGGTCTCATTTGCTACATTTTAGTTTTCTGGTGCTACTATCACTTGGTGGGAGTCTTTTGAGAGGCGTAGGCCTGTTGGTTTAGCACCCCTTACCTGGCAGCAGTTCTCCACTATCTTCTTGGAGAAGTATGTACCCCAGTCTCACCGGGAGGAGCAGCGCATGCATTTTGAGCAATTGCGTCAGGGGGAGCTATCAGTGATGCAGTATGAGATGCAGTTTTCGGAGTTGGCTCGTCATGCCATCGAGTTGGTCCCTACTGATAGGGAAAGGATTAGGAGGTTTGTGGATGGCCTCACTTATCAGCTCCGCCTTTTCATGACCCGGGAGAGAGTATCAGATGCTACATTTTAGCTGGTTGTTGATATTGCTTGAGATATCGAGTCGGTTCATCGCCGGGAGCGGGTAGAGAGGGAGGCCAAGAGTCCTCGTGGATCGGGTGGTTCTAGTGGTGCTCCTTCCAGGGGGCAGTTTCAGCATGATAGAGGTCGTTCATTCAGGCCTCCTCGGTCAGGCCGCCCAGCCTATAGTGGTGCATCTTCGGGACATGGTCCCCGCGATTTTCAGCCAGGCCATTCTTCATTCGGTGCCCTTCCAACCCAGAGTGCAGCTCGAGCACTATCAGCTCAGGGTTCTCCTATGCATGGTTCTCCTAGTGGCTATTTTGGTGTCAGGGGTTAATTTCAGTCCCAGTCTCCAGCTCCAAGGAGTTGTTATGAGTGTGGAGAGTTCGGTCATATGAGGAGGCAGTGTCCTCATCTTCTTGGAGGTCCATCTCAGCTGAGGAGCCAACCTTCGACTTCAGCTCCAGTTACGTCACCACCCACCCAAGCAGCCAGGGGTGGTAGTCAGTCAGCTAGAGTCTGCCCTTGGGGGGGTCGAGCAGGTGGGGGTCAGGCCCGTATGTATGCCTTTCCATCCAGGTCAGATGTTATGGCCTCCGATACAATGATTGCAGGTATTGTCTCTGTCTGTTGCCGAGATGCTTTGGCTTTATTCGACCCTGGTTCTACATATTCCTATGTTTCTTCATATTTATCCCATTTTCTGGATATGCCCCATGAGTCTTTAGTTACATCTGTTCATGTGTCTACTCTGGTGGGCGATATCATTGTTGTGGACCGTGTGTATCGGTCGTGTGTGATATCTATTAGGGGTCTGGAGACCCGAGTGGACCTACTGTTACTCAGCATGGTTGATGTTGATGTGATATTGGGCATGGATTGGTTATCTCCGTGTCATGTTGTTCTTGATTGTCATGCCAAGACCGTGACCTTAGTTATGCCCGAATGTTTGAGGGTTGAGTGGAGAGGTTCTTCTGATTATGTGCCTAGCAGGGTGATTTCCTACCTGAAGGCTCAGCGTATGGTTGAGAAGGGGTGCTTATCGTATATGGCTTTTGTGAGGGATGTCAGTGGTGAGACTCCCACTATCAATTCGGTTCATGTGGTCCGTGACTTTTCGGACGTGTTTCCTGCAGACCTGCCAAGCATGTCGCCTGACAGGGACATTGATTTCGGTATTGACCTGGTGCCAGGCACTTAGCCTATTTCTATTCAACCTTATCGTATGGAACCAGCGGAGCTAAAGGAATTAAAGGAGCAGCTTCAGGAACTCCTAGATAAGGGGTTCATTCGGCCTAGTGTGTCACCTTGGGGTGCACCGGTGTTGTTTATAAAGAAGAAGGATAGTTCTATGCGTATGTGTATTTATTATCGGCAGCTGAACAAAGTTATGGTGAAGAATCGGTATCCCTTGCCTCATATAGATGACTTGTTTGATCAGTTGCAGGGTGTCAGGGTATTTTCTAAGATTGACTTGCGTTCCGGCTATCATCAGTTGAAGATTCAGGGGCCAGACATCCCGAAGACTGCTTTCAGGACTAGGTATGGTCATTATGAGTTTCTGGTTATGTCATTTGGGCTGACCAATGCCCCAACAGCCTTTATGCACTTGATGCACAGTGTATTCCGGCCTTATCTGGATTCTTTCATCATCGTGTTCATTGACGATATCTTGGTGTATTCTCGATCTCAGGATGATCATGAGCAGCATTTGAGATTTGTGCTTTAGACCTTGAGAGAGAAGAGATTGTATGAAAACTTTTCGAAGTGTGAGTTCCGGCTTGATTCAGTAGCATTCTTGGGGAACGTGGTGTCCAGTGAGGGCATTCAGGTTGATCTGAAGAAGGTAGAGGCGATGCAGAGTTGGCCTAGACCGTCATCAGCTACTGAGATTCGCAGTTTCCTTGGTTTGGCAGGATACTATCATCGTTTCGTCGAGGGATTTTCATCTATTGCAGCACCTATGACCAGACTGACCTAGAAGGGTGCTCAGTTCAGGTGGACTGAGGAGTGTGAGGAGAGCTTTCAGAAGCTCAATTCATCTTTGACTACAGCTCTGGTATTGATTTTGCCTACGGGTTCAGGTTCTTATACAGTTTACTGTGATGCCTCGCGAGTTGACCTTGGAGAGGTTTTGATGCAGGACGGTAGGGTGATTGCCTACGCGTCCACTCAGTTGAAGGTGCACAAGAAGAATTATCCAGTGCACGATCTTGAGCTGGCAGCTATTGTCCACGCCTTGATGATTTGGCGTCATTATTTGTATGGAGTGCATTGTGAGATTTTCACTGATCACCGTAGTTTGAAGCTCTGCTTAAGTAGAAGGATCTGAATTTTCATCAGAGGAGGTGGTTGGAGCTTCTCAAGGATTATGACCTCACTATTTTATATCATCCGGGGAAGGTCAATGTGGTGGCCGATGCCCTGAGTCGCAAAGGGGAGAGTTTGGGGAGTCTAGCCTACCTTCCAGTAGCAGAGTGGCCATTAGCACTTGATGTTCAGGCTTTAGTGGGTCAGTTGGTGAGATTGGATCTATCAGAACCTCCGCGGGTATTGGCTTGTGTAACCTCCAGATCTTCTCTTTACGATCAGATTAGAGTACGCCAGTATGATGATCCACATTTGCTTATTCTTCAGGACAGGGTCTGTCGCGGTGATTCCTGGGATGTGGTTATTGGTGATGATGGGGGCATGAGGATGCAGGGCCGGATTTGCGTGCCTAGTGTAGATGGACTTTGATATTTGATTCTAGCTAAGGCCCATAGTTCGCGGTATTCCGTCCATCCGGGTGCCGCGAAGATGTATCAGGATCTGAGACAGCATTATTGGTGGAGGCGGATGAAGAGAGATATTGTTGAGTTTGTGGCTCGGTGTCTCAACTGTCAGCAGGTCAAGTATAAGCACCAGAGACCAGGTGGATTGCTTCAGAGATTTGATATTCTGGAGTGGAAGTGGGAGCGAATCACCATAGACTTCGTAGTTGGACTCCCACGGACTTCGAGGAGGTTTGATTCTATATGGGTTATTGTGGATTGGTTGACCAAGTCCGCCCACTTCATTCCTGTTGGTACTACTTATTCTTCGGAGTGGTTAGCTGAGATTTATATCAGAGAGATTGTCCGATTGCATGGGGTTCCAGTTTCTATCATTTCTGACAGAGGTACTCAGTTCACATCTCAGTTTTAGAGATCCGTACAGAGAGAGTTGGGTACTCAGGTCGAGTTGAGCACAGTGTTTCAGCCTTAGACCGACAGAAAGTCGGAGCGTACTATTCAGATTTTGGAGGATATGTTGCGTGCATGTGTCATTGATTTTGGGGGTTCAAAGGATCAGCTTCTGCCACTCGCGGAGTTTTCTTATAATAATAGTTATCAGTCGAGTATCTAGATGGATCTGTATGAGGCTTTATATGGTAGGAGGTGCAGATCTCCGGTTGGTTGGTTTGAGTCTAGCATGGCTAGGCTATTGGGCACAGACTTGGTTCAGGATGCATTGGGCAAGGTGAAATTGATTCAGGAGCAGTATAGGCATAAGAGTTATGCGAACCGGATGGTCCGAGATGTGTCCTTCATGGTTGGGGAGAAGTTACTGATGAAGGTGTCACCCATGAAGGGTGTTATGAGGTTTGGGAAGAGGGGAAAGTTGAGTCCCCGGTTTATTGGTCCTTTTGAGGTACTTCAGAGGGTTGGGGAGGTGGCTTATAGACTTGCCATGCCTCCCAGCTTATCGAGTATTCAT
>ML369677.1:6569-17193 GCA_005239525.1 Nicotiana knightiana | reverse complement strand
CCATCTCGAATTAGCAAAGCTCAAATAAAATGTAACAACAAAAGAAATAAGTATACTTAACTTGAGAGGCGTAAAAATCGAGATGGAACCTGATGAATTGTTAAATTTAGTTTGTTGTAAAATGATGATTTATACAAATAAATAAAGTATGAGAGAAGGGTGACATTCAAGAATATACACTAAATGTTGAAAATTGAAAAGGAAATACATTTCAAAGGCAATTATTATGAGTATAAAAGGATGCAATGCAGGAAGTCCAATTTCATTTATTGGGGCCATGTGAACGACCCCCACGTTTCTATTTCTGCTGATTTTTATTTATTTTTTATTTGCATTAAATTTTTTCTTTTGTTATCTTTGAAAATGCATATGTACATTTTCGCACACCAAAGTTTCTTAAAATAATGCTTATTTGAAGGTAAAACAATCATTCAAAAATTTTATGCTTATTTTGATATTTTAATAACTTGCACTTTAAATAAGTTTACCTAGTTTGAGAGATCTAATTGAGTGTTATATATCGAAATAGAATCAGATGAATTGTTGAATTTAATTTATTGTTCATTCTTGAAGTCCAAGAGTTATTTTTTCATTTACTATGACCATCTAAACGGCTCCCACATTTTATTCGCATCAAACTTTTTCTTTTGTTATCTTTGAAGAGTGCATATTTATATTTTTGCACAAGAAGTTTCTTAAAATAATGCTTGTTTGAAGCGTAAAATAGTCTCAAACTTTTAATGTCATTTTAGTCCCGATACTTATAATATAAAATAATAATAATAATAACAATAATAATAATAATAATAATAATAATAATAATAATAATAATAATAATACTTATAATATAGTATAATATAATATATTGATATGATGTCTTTAAAGTGGCGAAAAATAGCACGAAGGGTATTGCTTAGATAGAAGGTCCTCATCGGGTAAAGTTATACATTATAATTCCTAGAGTAAAATATATAACTTAGATTGTTACTAGTTAGTTTTAGTAAAAATTTCACATAAGAATAATTGGGCTCCCTACTTTTCGATTTTATAGCCCATATTTTAATTTACAACCAACTAACCCAAAAATAATAAACTAATACTCAACATTCAACTCCAATAGGTTCTCGAAAATTACTATTTAATGTTTAAAAAAGATTGCTCAAACTTTTAAGTTAATTTTCCAATAGAGCTATAGTGCATTTATTTTTATTTATATTAAATAATGTTTGATCCTAACGTGTATCATCACTTTCTTATTAAGTGTTATTGAAATGTAGCAATTTTTTTACCTACCATATTCATATGTCAAGATCTATTATTTTTATATCTTTTTCGAATTTAAAATTATATTTTATCAGTAATTTATAAAATTGAATAGATATCTCGCTATTTAGGTTTGAGCTTAACTTATGTTTAATTATTAAAATTCAGTTATGCTTGAACAAAAATTTATTCTTAGATTAAAAAAATAACTATCATGTGTTAACCAAAGTTAAGACAACAACTTTTATGTTTTTCATTTAGCTTCAATTGGTATTTAAATCTCCGTTTTGGCAGGCATCTACCCACTTAATTGACCAATAGCCCCCATATTTAGGACTCGTTTTTTCATAAACAAATTTCTTTTCTTTTCTTTTCAGAAATGTGTTTTCCATATTGCTCGGAAAAATAATTTTTCAAAAACCAATTTCAAATTTTTCAGTAAACTTTTTTCTCCGCTCATAAAACAGCAACACTTTTTCAAGTGAAATACATGTCCAAACATAATTTCAAATAGTATTATTTTTCAACTTAACTCCAAATACTACTTTTTTTGAAAAATTTACGAGACACATCAAATATTTACATTGTATTTACAATTCGTAGTTATTTCAGCAAATTTAACATTCGTAGCTATATTTGAATTTTATAATAAATCCATGAAATGAGAGATTAATTATTTTGAATTGAAATAGGAGAGCAACAAGCACTCATAATTTAGTTGGTTAGAGCGCCTGCTTAGGTAGTGAAGGCCTTGAGTTTGGATCTCAACAAGAACATCTTATTTTTGTGTATTTCTGTATTTCTTCTAAGTTGTATTTGTTGCGTGTTTACATACAAGTGATACAAATTAATAACAATTGAACAATAGCTATGAATAGTAATTAGGCAAATTATAGTTATTAGCCTCTAAACTATAGAGGTTTAGAGGATGCGTACACCCTACCCTCCCCAGATCCCACTTCCGGGAATACATTGAGATGTTGTTGTTGTAGCCTCTAAACTGTAAAGGTTTATGAAAATTTCTTCTTTTTTTTCAAAAANATGTCATACAGATGGAGCACAGAGTAAGAGCAAGTGGTATGCTACAACTATTAATCAAAATTTGCATACTTTACCGGATAGTAACCTGTATCATGTAGGTATTGGTCATGCAGATAGGTCCGTCAGTGCGAGGGTTCGTGATTTCATTAATTTAGACCCTCTGGTATTCACGGGGGCAGATCCAAACGAGGACCCTCAATTATTTATTGATAGAACGTAGAGGACGTTGAGGGTAATGAAGGCCACTGCGACTGAGTCCATTGAGCTAGCTTCCTATAGACTCCAAGATGTTGCAGTTAATTGGTACCAGTCTTGGGAATTGTCTAGAGGTGAGGATGCCCCTTCAGCAGTATGACAGGAGTTTACAAAAGATTTTCTTCGACCTTATCTGCCACCAGAGATTAGACGGGCCAGAGTTCACAGGTTCTTGACCCTTCGGCAGGGTAACATGAGTATTCGGGGTACAGTCTTCAATTTGATTCGTTGTCTAGGTATGCTCCCACTATTGTATCTAAGATGGAGGATCGAGTTCACCAGTTCGTGATGGGGTTAGAGTCGCACTTGCTTAACCTCGACGAAGCCTCTTCATAAATTCAAACAGCAGCAGGAGTTTTGCTGTCAATAGACTTGAGCACATCTTCACCCATTTCCTTGCACCACACCAATTTCTGAAGACAAGTGTTTCAGCTCATTCAGCAAGTTTGATGTGAAAACAATTAGTTACTAAAACTAAATTTCAGCATTTCAAGTTATTTGGTCCAATCTATGATAAAAGTGAGAAGTATTAACTTATTTTTTGCTTTTCTTGGATGTTTGCCGCATGTCCAAATGTCTTTCAAGTGCAAGATCAGACAGATGAAAATTCACAAACAAGAAGCACTGAGATCTTAATGACTCCCCCCCCCACACACAAAAAAAATCCCGAGGAGAAAAAACATAGTTGGAAATTTAGCTATCTCGTATACTAGATAAAACTCACATGTCCTGTTGAGTGAATGTCACCAGTATGAAATCCTCGATTTAAGGCGCCTAAAACAACTGCTTCAATTCTCTGAGCAGCCTTCTGCTCACCTAGGCCATATTTCAAAAGCATAGCAGCACTGAGCACTGTAGCTAAGGGGTTTGTTTTATCCAACATGTTGAAATTAGTGTGTAAACATAAATATATGCCCAATTTTGAAAAAAACACAAGAAGCTTGCTACTGTAATAGTTATAAATCATGAAAAGGAGGAAGAAAAAATGAGATAAAAAAGGAAGACCATAAGCGACCTGCCCAGCAATGTCAGGAGCATAACCATGTATAGGGTCAAATAATCCAGGTCCCTAGAGGCAACAGGTGCCCAAAAGTAAAAGGATATTAAAGTAAAGAACTTGTAGATATTGCATATCAAAACGATATCTCCAGTGGTCACCAAATATTGGACGATCAGTTAGAAAATGATTTCGAACATTCTGAACGCATATTGGAAGAAGTTGATATAAATGAAATAATAATTATAGAAAATGAGGACGAAGAATCAACTGATGAAGCTCAAACAAGTGAGGACAAATAATTCTCGGATGAGGAACAATACGGCGATGAGCTTTAAAAAGTTAGTTTTTTTGAAAGCACTCTCGTTTTATAGCTAGTTTCTTATATGTTTCAATCTAAATATGTATTATATTATGCAGATGGCAGGAAAGGGTCAAGGTAACAGTGACCCTACTTGTTCTCGGGATCGAGAAAAGGCTAGGAAGGGAAAGAGGAGGGTAGATAATAATACTCCCTCTTTTCCACCCTCTTCAGAGATGCCTATAACTTATCCTCCACCCCACGGCTATACTGAGCTGCCACAGCATCACGAGCCCTACACCTTCATCCAGACACCAGGTCTTTCATCACAGGGCCATAGGACTATACGTCCGACATACATTCCAGCTGCCTCACGACCACGTGGATCGCTGCCATCTGTATCATATCCCTACATATCACAACCACATAGATCGCATCTATCCATGTCATAGCCACTCGGGTCACATCCATCAGTATCACAGCCACTTGGGGTCCATCCAGATATATCGCAGTCACAGGGATCGCAGTCACAGGGATTGCAGCCATCTTCATCAGCGACTCCATCTATTTCAGGCTTTTGCCGACGAGGTAGTACCTCTGACCCCCCTACACCGTCTACACATCCCTCTGATACAAATGCTTCGGACGATGATGATGACGATGACGATGATGATGACGATGACGATGACGAGGAAGTGCATTATGATCAATATGGAAGGATCATCATAGTCCCTGAGGGTGATGGGTAAGAGTTATTTATTATTTTACGTTTATTGTTTTGTAACGTTTTTACTAAGATATTAATGTGTGTTTACTGTTAAAGTGCAGGTTCATCCCGAATAATAAGACTACGAGGATAATCACCAAAGCCATCAGAAAGCTTTATGATGGCCCTTAGGCGACTTGGACTGATTTCCCATTCTCGCTGAAGGAGCAAATTTTCAATCAATTTAAGGTATAAATGTTCTTTTAAACAGTTTAATAATTTATATTTATGATGTTTCAATATAATATTTAACTTTTGAAATACAGAGCAAGTGTGTATGGGAACACCACTATAGGAGGAAGTGGCTGCAAATTTTTATCATAAAGCTCGCAAGAGATTGTCGGATGCTTTCTCCGATGCTAGAAAGAAGAACAAGAAGCCTGACTGGTTACTTCAAAATTTATGGGATGATTTGCAAAGGAAATGGCTTACCGCAAAGTTCTTATAGAAGAGTGAAAAAGGAAAGAAGCTCGCGCATCTGAGAAGGGAGGCTCCTTGCACACTGGATGTGCGATCAGCCTAGGGACAATAAAAAGAAGATTGCTACGTAATTGCTTAAATTATTTTAATTTTCAAAGTATATCTATTTTGTTTATTAACTAAATTAATTTATTTTCAGGAAAAGAATTTGGGGCGTCCAATGAACCATGATGAGCTATTCAAGGAGATGCATATTGTAAAGAAGAAGAAAGAGACGGATCAAGAAAGGTGGGTCGAGGACCGGGCCTCGACTGTATATATAAGCTTTCACTTTACTTTAAGTATTTTAATTTAGTTTTATATAAACTTTGAAATACTAATTCAATTTAAATTTTCGTATAGGGTCGCAACCAAACTAACGTGGAGGAATTCATCCGCACGTAGCCAGCTGGTGAATCGGGCAAGCCAACCCAACCTTCGAACGAGGATGCTGAAAGAATATGGATGGAGTCTGCTGGTGGTCCAAAATGGGGGAAGGTATACGGGCTTACTAATAAAAAGTTCCATCGCTATAAGTGTGGAATGCAATGAATAGGGACTTCCACGTAAGGCGAGCAACTTAATGGGAAAAGCCTCTCCGCTATGCGGGAGACTGTGACAAAGCTCACATCCGAGCTAGAAGCGGCCATGAAAAGAGAAAGGGTTAGAGATGCTCAATTCCTTGGCATGCAAGCTCAGATCAGAACTCTCTTATCTACTGAAGCTTTCCTGTTGCCTCGTTCTCGTGAGTCATCGCCAGAGGCTCGACCTACACGTAATCATTCCTCTCGTCCTCCCCGTGATCGTTCCTCCCGTCCTCCCCGTGGTCGTTCTTCCCGTCCTCAACAAGACCCTTCTTTATACCGTCTTGTAAATGAAAGTTCATCAGACGGTGATGATGATGTTGTAGAAAACACTCCTTGACTTTTATATACTTTGAACTAGACAAATATAACAAGTTTTGAACTAGTTGTAATAAGTTTTAACTTGGTTTTGGATTTTTTAGTTCAATTGAACTTTACTTTTTTTTAGTTTTAATGTATTTATTGATTGTTGTTGTGTTGTTGTTATTGTTGTTATTATTTTATGTTTCTATTAGGGATTTTTGTATGCTGGCAGGTGGTGTAGCTGCCAAAACAGGCATTTTATGCCAAAATTAAAACCCAGAAAACCTACCAAAGTTGGTCGATTTCTAATAAAAAAAATATTATTCTGCAAATTACCGACCAAAGTTAGTCGGTAATCATTAAAAAAATAAAAAATTTACAATTACCGACCAACTTTGGTCGGGAAAATTAAATTAGTAAAATATATTTCCGAACAAAGATGGCCGGTAAGTCTTTAAATTCTTCAGATGGTCGTTTTATCATACCGACCAACCTTGGTCGGTATATTAAAACGACCATCAAAATAGCGACCAATCTTATTTGGACGCGTTTTGGTCGGTAATTGGCCATAACCGACCAACGTTAGTCGGTATTTACCGGATTTCTGGTAGTGTTGTCCAATTTACCATATAAAAGTATATAAATAGTGTAAAAATCACTACTCTCCATGCAAATACACCAGATCAACCAGGGCAACCACGCTAAACCATTCCAAAATTCCATGAAAAATAGACAAATTTCTTAACAGGTCAACCAAAAAAATAAAAGGAATTAAAAACAAACAAACACCTAGAACCCAGATATATTACCTCTCTACTACCTAGGAAAGCAAATCATCAGTGGCAAAGAAAGATCCTTGAACACTCGCATCCAGTCAGCAGTATCTCTATTGCCCCCAGCCTGTTTAATATGTTTGGCCATATTCCTTCTGTGTATTTTAGCTAAAAAATTAAAATTGTTATTGTAGGCATATAAATTTTATTGGAATTAAATCCGTAAAATAATTGGGATTATATTTTAAAATTCAAGATATATTGGTCCAAATAAAAAATATGGGCTAATATAATTAAATTAATTATATAAGTCCAATATATATGGATTAAATAAATAAGTCTTAATCCATTAGGCTAGCCCATTTAATTGGGCTAAAGTGATGAGCCCAATTCATTAGGCCCAAGATGTCATCTTCCTAGAGACCTAGTTTGGTGCCACGTGTCATATGACGTGGCACGCCAAGTCAAGCGGAAGAGCCAATAGGATCATGCCACGTATCAAAATGAAAAGGCATGCCAAGTCATATTAGAAGGCCAATAAAACCGCGCCACGTGTGCAAGTGACATGTTCTGACCAATCAAATGCGGCCATGTCACAATTCAATTTGATTGGTCGGGAAGAGTTTGTTCTTATCATAACTCTTCCCTCCCACAACTATAAATAGGGGTCTTCATAACTCAGAAAAGACACCAGAAGTTATAACAAGAAGCAAGAGGGAGCTCGTGGATCAAACACTGCGGATTTCTCTAAAAGCTACAAGCATTCAAGTGTCCTAAGGATTTAAAAGATCAAGACGGAGATTCAAGAACAAGCTGCAAGCCCTTGGATTAAAAGTACGTCAAGCTCAAGATCAAGCTTCAAGAACTTGGATTAAACTAAAATAGAATTCAAGATTAAGCTCGGAGGCTCTTTTATTTACCGTTGAAAAGAAGAATCAGAGGATTCATAGAGATTGTAACACTCAAATATTTGACATAAAATACTACGATTGTTGCAATATTTTTCGGTCTTGAATATATTTTCTCGACGCAATTTATTGTCTACAATTTCTGGCACGCCCAGTGGGACAATCTCTACCTCTCATCTCAACTTTTCAAACACCAAAGTTCGAGAACAACGAAATGACTTCCAATAAAATAAACTCCAGTTCAACATCCGGCAATGCTGCCAATTCCAGGTTTTATGCTGATGTGCAAAACATACTCGAAGTTACCTTTGGAAGCTTTGGACCAGTTATGAGGAGCAAAGCAAGCTCGTTAGGAGTACAAGCACCCCAAGTGTTGTCTGCATCTACCCTTGTTTTCGGATCTTCATCCTCAAAAGTATCAAGATCTTCCACAAATACAGCCGAAGGAGGAAGCGATGTTGCTGAAAAGATCAAGAAAAGTCTTGCTTTGCTTGACCTCTTCGGATCCAAGCACTTGCTGTGAAGGAAGATGATGATGCTTCAAGTGATGGATCCTCCCTACTTACACCACATAGCTTGAGCCAATCAAGGATCAATCTGTGTGAAAATCCATACTACTCTCCATCGTCCATGACAATCATGCAAGCCATGGTGACAAACACTTCATCTGTGGAGGAGCAGTTGGCAAACTTGACGGAAGCAATCGCTGGCTTGACCAAGTGCATGGAAAATCAAGATGCTAGAATCGACAAGCTAACAGATAGGGTGGGAATCTTGATGGAAGAAGAATCCAGCCATGCACCTGGCAAACTCGCAGAAGTTCAAGAGATTGATCCTCCCCACGACAAGTTGCATCCACTAAGGAAATTCCAGTCTCTTTGGAAGGGATGATTCCAATCGATCAATTGAAGGAGTTCATCGAAGGAACTATGAAAAGCAAGTACGAAGTTGCTACCAAGTCTTCCGTTACATACAAAAAGCCGTACACTGCAAGGATCGATATGTTGAAGATGCATGCTGGCTATCAACCTCCAAAGTTTCAACAGTTTGATGGCAAAGGCAATCCAAAGCAACATGTGGCGCACTTCGTTGAGACATGCAACAACGCTGGGACTTATGGAGATTACCTCGTCAAACAGTTTGTCCGCTCGCTAAAAGTAAATGCTTTGGATTGGTATACNGACAGGCTTAGTGAAGCTTCTGGCATAGAGATGTGCATCCAAGGCATGCATTGGGTATTGCGCTACATCTTGCAAGGTATCAAGCCTAGCACATTTGAAGAACTTGCAAATCGTGCCTATGACATGGAATTGAGCATGGGCTCCAATAGAAATGAAAGGCTGCCCATCTATGAACCTTGCAAAGGGAACGACAAGTAAGAAGTCAGAAAATAGAGCAAGTTTTTACCAAGATCTGAAAACAAAGAGTCTATGAATGTCAACATATCACCTATGAAGTTCACGATGATGGTGAGCAAAAAGTAGAGTACAAAATCCACTTCGTTTCAAGATAAGCCAGGTGGAAAGTTAACTCTAAAAAAAATGCAAGAGAAAGAGTACCCATTTCTTGATTCTGATATGCCAGCTATTTTTGAAGAACTCCTCGAGTTAAATCTCATCGAGCTTCCGGAGATGAAGCGACCAAATGAAGCTGGAAAGATTGATGACCCAAATTACTGCAAATATCATCGACTTGTAAGCTACCCTCTGGGGAAGTGCTTTCGATGTGTGTCTATAATTCATGGTTTAACACATTATGTACCTTACATTTTATGTGCGTTAATGATAAAAATACACTTCGTATGTGCATAATGGAGTCTATTACATGTGTAGGTGAATTGGAGATGGAAGCCGAGCTAAATGGATGCATAAACGTGAAAAATACGCTTAAGAGTCGAAAAGGAGTGAACTGGGCTATAGCCAGGCGTTTGAGCTGTAAAGCCTGGTCATACCAGGCTATAGATGTGCGTTTGGGCTATAAAGCCTAGTAGGACCAGGCGTTTGGAGGGCGTTTGAGCCCTAACGCCAGGCCTGGGCAGGCTTTATCCGGGCGTTTGGGCCATAAAGCCTGGTCCCTGGTCCGGTCCAATCCAAGTGTTGAAGGTTTTGACTATTTTCCGGTTTGAATAGAAGTCTCCTACACGTTTAGGGTTTGTCCCAAACATATAAATAGACCCAAAAACACAACTTTGAGGGGAGATGCCATTAGAGACAAGAGAAGCTTGTGGAATACTACTCAGCAAAACAAAACATTGATTTTTACATCCTTTATTCATTACTCTGTAATTTATTTATGCAAGTTATTTTGGATTTGATTATTATGAGCATGAGTAGCTAATTTACTTAATCTAGGGTTTGGTGGAATGCGTTGGGGGATGAACTTATTGTGATATTAATATAGTTTGGTTGGTTGTTAATCTCTATTTTGTTCAACTATGTTCTTATTGTAGTTAATTGAAAGGATCCTCAATTAGTTGTTCCTATTTATTATGTATCTACTTGAGAGAGAGTGCATATTTAGGTAGTTGTTTGAACAACATCACTCCCTGAGTATAGACGAAAGTCATAACCGAGGGTTTAGAAGTTGGATTAGAAATAACGATTCGGGTGCAATCTAAAGTGAACTGTAATGCAATCTAGCTAGCGTAACTTGAGAGAGTGCGTCCAGTAAAATATCATAATTACTTGAGAGAGATTTATGGTAAATAGAGTGTTGATCATTGATAGAGACAATTAATCAAACTATAAGAAGTATCCAAGAAGGAAGTTCACCGACGGGGGAAACCATAACCTTAGACCTTTATCATAATTGTTTACAACACATTGTTAGTAATTGTTAGTTATTATTATTGTCAGTAGAATTAGTAAAACATCACCAATTTATATTAAAAAGTCTTGAGAGAATTGATTGAGTAAAAGTTGTGTATTCTAAAGACTTGATTGATACGTAAATTCCCTGTGGGATCGACTCTGGG
>ML369674.1:0-39730 GCA_005239525.1 Nicotiana knightiana | reverse complement strand
TATTTTCATTACTACTGGGTTGGCGTACTCACATTACTCCCTGCACCCCTGTGTGCAGATACATGTGCTGGTACCGAGAGCTAGTTTTTCTTCCTCACGTGGAGCCGGAATTGGGCCCTTGAGGTAGTTGTTCAGCGTCCACAACATCTCTTTCCCATTTTCTTGTTTTGTATTTAGTTTCTCGTTCCGAGTCTTGCAGTATTATGACTGTAAGGTTATTTTGTAATACTCGTAGATGCTCATGACGGTTGACTCTAGGTTTTGGGATAGTGTATAAACTGTTTTACTCATTTTGTTTCTTTAAACATCTTAAGCGAAAGGAATTTTTGTGAAATATCGGAATAGTTTTGGAAATTATGAAATATTATGTCAGTATGTAATTGTTGGCTAGCCTAGTTCCATGATAGGCGCCATCACGGTCCGCTTAGGTTTTGGGGTCATGACAAGTTGGTATCAGAGCCTAGGTTACATAGGACTTAACGGTCATGAGCAGGTTTAGTAGAGTCTTGCGGATCGGTACAGAGACGTCTGTACTTATCTTCAAGAGGATACAGAACCCTTAGGAACAATCTCCTTTTTCTCGAATTCTATCGTGCCATTATTTTGATTCTGGAAATCTAAACTTCTATTGTTTCATTCTCTCATAGATGGTGAGGACTCACGCTACCGATTAGGGTGACCAGCCACCAGCTAGACCAGCGAGCGGTTGAGGCCGCGGTCGAGGCCATGGTAGAGGTAGGGGACCAGCCGTGCAGCAACCGGGGCAATACCAGAGGGTCCACCTACCATTCAGGATCAGGTCCCCACCGCAGATGCTTTAGCGGGACAGGCTCAGGCACTGGCGGTGCCTATTGTTATTCCGGGTCTTCAGGAGACATTGGCTCAGATCTTGACTATATGTACCACCCTTGCTCAGGCAATTTTTGTGTCTTCTACTGCTGCTACTTCTCAGGCCGGGGGAGGCAGTCAAACTCCAGCTGCCTGAACACCTGAGCAGGTTACTCAGGGCCTTCAGACACCGGGGGCAGTTCCAGCTCAACCGGTTGCTCCAGTTCAGGACTTCATGGTTCCAGCTATGCCAGATGATGAGCAGCGTAGGCTGGAGAGACTCAGTAGGCTTCAGCCTTCGACATTCAGTGGTGCTAAGGGCGAGGATGCCTAGGGTTTTCTGGATATATTCAGTCGTGCTGAGGGCGAGGATGCCCAGGGTTTTCAGTTTTCTAGGGCTGCTTTTACTTGGTGGGAGTCCTTCGAGAGCGTAAGCCTGTTGGTTCAGCACCCCTCACCTGGCAACAGTTCTCCGAAGTATGTACCCTAGTCTCACAGGCAAGAGCAGCGCATGCAGTTTGAGTAGCTGCGAAAGGGGAAGCTATCAGTGACGTAGTATGAGATTGGATTTTTAGAGTTGGCCCGTCACGCCACCGAGTTGGTTCTTATCGATAGGGAGCGGATTAGGAGGTTCGTGGATGGCCTCAGTTATCAGCTTCGCCGTTTTATGACTCGGGAGAGGGTATCAGGTGCTACCTTCGAGCAGGTTGTTGATATTGCTCGAGATATTGAGTCGGTTCGCTGCCAGGAGCGGGAGGAGAGGGAGGCCAAGAGTCCTCGTGGATCGGGTGGTTTTAGTGGTGCTCCTTCCATGGGGCAATTTCAGCATGGTAGAGGCCGTTCATTCAGGCCTCCTCAGTCAGTCTAACCAGCCTATAGTGGTGCATCTTCGGGGCATGGTCCATGCAGTTCTCAGCCGTGCCGTTCTTCATTCGGTACCCTTCCAACCCAGAGCACAGCTCGAGCACCACCAGTTCAGAATTCCTCTATGCATGATTCTTCTAGTGGCCATTCTAGTGCCAAGGGTTTCTATCAGTCCCCGTCTCGAGCTCCAGGGAGTTGTTTTGAGTGCAGAGAGTTTGGGAACATATGGAAGCAATGTCCCCGTTGTTCTGGTGGTTCTTCTCAACAGAAGGGCCAGCCCTCGACATCGGCTCCAGTTATTTCACCACCCGCCCAGACAGCCAGGGGTGGGGGCCAGACCGCTAGCGGTCGCCCTAGAGGGGGAGGTCGTGCAGGTGGAGGCCAGTCTCGTATCTATACACTTCCAGCCAGGCCAGATGCTATGGCCATTGATGCAGTGATTACAGGTATTTTCTCAGTCTGTCACCGAGATGCTTTGGCTTTATTTGACCCTTGTTCTACATATTCCTATGTTTCATCATATTTTGCCAATTTTCTGGATATGCCCCGTGAGTTTCTAGTTACATCGATTCATGTGTCAACTTCGGTGGGCGATACTATTGCTGTAGAGCGTGTGCATCGATCATGTGTGATATCTATTAGGGGTATGGAGACCCGAGTGGACCTATTGTTACTTAGCATGGTTGATTTTGACGTGATATTGGGCATGGATTGGCTATCTCCGTGTCAAGTTGTTCTTGATTGTCACGCTAAGACCGTGACCTTAGCTATGCCAGGATTTTCGAGGGTTGAGTGGAGAGGTTCTTCTGAGTATGTGCCTAGCAGGGTGATTTCCTACCTGAAAGCTCAGCGTATGGTTGAAAAGGGGTGTTTATCATATTTTGCTTTTGTGAGGGATGTCAGTGGTGAGACTCCTGCTATTGATTCATTTCCTGTGATTCGTGACTTTCCGAACGTTTCCTACAGACCTGCCAGGCATCCCTCCTGCCAGGGACATTGATTTCGGTATTGACGTGGTGACAGACACTCAGCCTATCTCTATTCCACCTTATCGTATGGCACCAGCGGAGTTGAAGGAATTAAAGGAGCAGCTTCACGAGCTTCTAGATAAGGGGTTCATTCGGCCTAGTGTGTCACCTTGGGGTGCTCTGGTGTTGTTTTTATGTGTATGTGTATTGATTATCGGCAGCTGAACAAGGTTACGGTGAAGAACCGGTATCCCTTGCCTCGTATAAATGACTTGTTTGATCAGTTGCAGGGTACCAGGGTATTTTCCAAGGTTGACTTGCATTCTGGCTATCATCAGTTGAAGATTTGGGGGCCCGACATCCCGAAGACTGCCTTCAAAACTAGGTATGGTCATTATGAGTTTCTGGTTATGTCATTCAGGCTGACCAATGCCCCAGCAGCCTTTATGCATTTGATGCACAGTGTGTTCCGGACTTATCTTGACTTCTTCGTCATCGTGTTTATTGACGATATCTTGGTGTATTCCCGATCCCTGGAGGATCATGAGCAGTATTTGAGAGTTGTTCCTTCAGACCTTGAGAGAGAAGAAGTTGTATGCAAAATTTTTGAAGTGTGGGTTGTGGCTTGATTCACTAGAGTTCTTGGGGCAGGTGGTGTCCAGTGAGGGTATTCAGGTTGATCCGAAGAAGATAGAGGCAGTGCAGAGCTAGCGTAGACCGTTATCAGCTACCGAGATTCATAGTTTCCTTCGTTTGGCAGGGTACTATCGTCGTTTTGTAGAGGGATTTTCGTCTATTGCAGCACCTATGACCAGGTTGACCCAAAAGGGTTCTCAGTTCAGGTGGACTGAGGAGTGTGAGGAGAGCTTTTAGAAGCTCAAGTCAGCTTTGACTACAGTTCTGTTGTTGGTTTTGCCTACGGGTTTAGGTTCTTATACAGTTTACTGTGACGCCTTGAGAGTTGTCCTTGGAGCGGTTTTGATGCAGAACGGTAGGGTGATTGCCTACGCGTCCAGACAGTTGAAGGTGCACGAGAAGAATTATCCAGTGCACGATCTTGAGCTAGCAGCTATTGTCCATGACTTGAATATTTGGCGTCATTATTTGTATGGAGTTCATTGTGAGATTTTCACTGATCACCGTAGTTTGCAGCATCTGCTTAAGTAGAAGGATCTGCGTCAGAGAAGATGGTTGGAGCTTCTCAAGGATTATGACCTCACAATTCTATATCATCTGGGGAAGGCCAATGTAGTGGCCGATGCCCTGAGTCACAGAGCAGGGAGTTTGGGGAGTCTAGCCTACCTTCCAGTAGCAGAGCGACCTTTAGCACTAGATGTTCAGGATTTAGCGGTTTAGTTGGTGAGATTTGATCTATCAGAGCCCCGACGGGTATTGCCTTGTGTAGCCTCCAGGTCTTCTCTTTATGATCAGATTAGATAACGCCAGTATGATAATCCACACCTGCTCGTTCTTCAAGACAGGGTCCATCGCGGTGATGCCAGGAATATGGTTATTGGTAATGATGGGATCATGAGGATGCAGGTCCGGATTTGCGTGTCCAATGCGGATGGACTTCGAGACTTGATTCTAGCTGAGGCTCATAGTTCGCGGTATTCTATCCATCCAGGTGCCGCAAAGACGTATCAGGATCTGAGACATCACTATTGGTGGAGGCAGATGAAGAGGGGTATTGTTGAGTTCGTGGCTCGGTGTCTCAACTATCAACAGGTCAAGTATGAGCACCAGAGACCGGGTGGATTGCTTCAGAGATTAGATATTACGGAGTGGAAGTGGGAGCGGATCACCATGGACTTCGTAATAGGGCTTCCACAGACTTCGAGGAGGTTTGATGTTGTATGGGTTGTTGTGGATCGACTGACCAAGTCCGCGCACTTCATTCCTGTTGGTACTACTTATTCTTTGGAGCGGTTAGCTGAGGTTTATATCCGGGAGATTGTCCGATTGCATGGGGTTACGGTTTCTATCATTTCCGACAGAGGTACTCAGTTCACATCTCAGTTTTGGAGGGCCGTGCAGAGGGAGTTAGGTACTCAGGTTGAGTTGAGCACAACGTTTCATCCTTAGACCGACAGGCAGTCGAAGCGTACTATTCAGATTCTGGAGGACATGTTGCGTGCGTGTGTCATTGATTTTGGGGGTTCATGGGACCAGTTTCTGCCACTCGCGGAGTTTGCATATAATAATAGTTATCAGTCGAGTATCCAGATGGCTCCGTATGAGGATTCATATGGTAGGAGGTGCAGATCTCCGGTTGGTTAGTTTGAGTCGGGCGAGGCTAGGCTATTGGGCAAAGACTTGGTTCAGGATGCGTTAGGAAATGTGAAGTTAATTCAGGAGCGACTTCGCACGGCGCAATCTAGGAAGAAGAGTTATGCGGACTGGAAGGTCCGAGATGTGTCTTTCATGGTTGGGGAGAAGGTGTTGCTGAAGGTGTCACCCATGAAGTCTGTTATGAGGTTCGGGAAGAGGGAAAAGCTGAGTCCCCAATTCATTGGGCCATTTGAGGTGCTTCAGAGGATTGGGGAGGTGGCTTATAGACTTGCCTTGCCTTGCCTCCCAGCTTATCGAGTATTCATCCGGTGTTCCGTGTTTCGATGCTTCGGAAGTATGTTAGTGACCCGTCTCATGTTTTGGACTTCAGCACGATTTAGCTCGAGGGTGATATGGCATATGAGGTAGAGCCAATGGCTATTATGGGTTGTCAGGTTAGAACGTTGAGGTCTAAGGATATAGCTTCAGTGAAGGTTCAGTGGAGGGGACGGCCGGTGGAGGATGCCACCTACGAGACCGAGCGGGAGATGCGGAGCAGATATCCTCACTTATTTGAGACTCCAAGTATGTTTCTAGACCCGTTCGAGGACGAGCATGTTTTTAAAAGAGGGAGAATGTAACGACCCGGCCGGTCGTTTCATGAGATTAGCCCCATTTCCCCTGTTTCTCCTTTATCATATGTTGCTTAGCCCATTTATGTTGTGTTGGGTCGATTGGTTCGGGTTCGGAGTGGCGTGGTGAGAACAGAGACACTTAGCCTCTTAAATTGGCTTAATAGTTGGAATAAGTCAACTGGGAGTTGACTTATTGGTAAACGACCTCGGAATGTAGATTTTATCTCTCGGATAGCTTCGTTAGTTGATTTGGGACTTAAGAGTGTGTTTGGAATGTGGTTTTGATGTCCGGTGTAGAATTACGCTTGAATTGGCGAAGTTGAGTTTTTGGCAATTTTCGGTTGGCAGGGGAAAGTTAGCTATCGGGGTCGCAATGAAATTCTGAAAGTTGGAACAGGTTCGTAGTGTTATTTTGGAAGTGTGTGCAAATTTTGAAGTCGTTCGAACGTGTTCTGGTTGGTTTCGGCATCATTAGCAGAATTTAGATATTTCAAAGTTCATAAGCTTGAATCCGATGTGATTTTGGTGTTTTGGCGTTGTTTTGGGTGTTTCGAAGGCTCGAATAAGGTTATGGGACTTGTTTGTGTTTTTGGTTGGGGTCCCGAGGGGCTCGGGATAATTTCGGATAGTCATCAGAGGGACTGAAGTTGGAAAATGCAGCTAAAGAAGCTGTTGGTGCCAGGCATCTGGTGTGGCCGCACCTGCAGAAGGGTAGCTGCAGGTGCGACTCTGCAGGTGCGGGGTGGCTTGCGCACGTGCGAAAAAGGGTCAGTCTGGAGGAAGTCGCAGGTGCGAGGCATGGGCCGCACCTGCGGCTGACTTACCGCCGGTGCGATATTTGGGAATTTAGTGGAATTCCGCAGGTGCGCACCTGGGACCGCATGTGCGCACCTGGGACCGCAGGTGCGGGTCCACAGGTGCGAAGCAAGGGCCGCAGGTGCGGTTTCACAGGGTAGGAAGTATAAATACTTGCCTCCGCGAATTTTTGGCATTTCTCATCACTTTTGCATGCAGGTTGAGTCATTTTGAGAGCAATTTGGAGAAGGATTTCGAGGGTCTTCTGTGGAGGTAAGTTTCTCAGACTAAAAGCTCGATTCTATGTTATTATGTGACTGATTAGACTTGGCATTAGTGGATTTAATGGCATAAATTGGGGGTTTAGGGCTTGGGAAATTGAGACTTATAATTAAGGAATTTAGGGTTTGTTCGTGGTCGGATTTTGATGCATTTTATATGAGTAGACTCGGGAAAGGATGAGGATTCTTGTGATGCAATTTTTATCGAGACGTGGGCCCGGGGCTCGGGTTTGGCAAATTTCGGGAATTGTGCCTAAAATTGGTAGTTTTTGATTGGCCCTTGTTCCTTTAGCATATATTGATAATGTTAATCTGGTTTTGGTTAGATTCGAAGCAGTCAAGAGCCGATTCGAGGGGCAAGAGCATCACGGATTAGTATTTGGGTCGGGTTGAGGTAAGTAAGGACTATAAATCTTGTCCTGAGGGTATGGAACCCCCGACTTGATATTTTCTCACTAGTTTTGGAGTGGCTCACATGCTGGATGACGAGTGTGTAGCGTGCACTGATTTGGATTTGGACTTGGTCCTTTTCGCGAGAACTATTGAGTTGCATATTTTACTCTAACTCATATGTTAAATTTTGTTCTAAAACTATTGCTATATTTGGGCTGTAAGCCATGTTTGGGGCCTTGCGCCAACTTGTTTAGACCCCTTGGAGGTTTTTACTGCTATTTCCTCACTGTGTTGACTTATGATTTACACTCAGTCATATTATGTTCTAACTGTTTTTGAAACTCAGCCTTATTTACACTATTTTGAGATATAAAATGATTTTTTGGGTTGAGTACCCCGTTTTACTGATAGGCCGAGTGGCTTACTGAGAGTTTCTAACTGAGTGAGGCCAAGGGCCTGATTGCGAGGATATGAGATGCCACGAGGCGGCTTGATATTAGCGCTTGGGCTGAAGGACCCCCTACGGAGTCTGTACACACCCCTAGTGAGCGCTGGTACCTACTGAGTGCGGGTGCCGAGTGACGAGTGATTGGGAGGCATGAATGACAGTGAGGTTGACCAAGGGGCTGATACTGAGTGATTGTGAGGTATGTTGAGTTACTGATACTGAGTGATTGTGAGGTATGCTGAGTGACTGATTGATGATTTGCCCGAGAGCCAATTTATGATTTATTCCATTTTACACTAAACTCTTCGGGTATTTTATTTCTAAAATTGTTGGAAAACACATATTTTAAAGGATTTTTGTTATTGAGGTTGGCTTTTAAAGCATGTTATATATATATATATATATATATATATATATATATATTGTTGGAAAGAAAGTTGTGCTTATTGTGAACTGATGATTTGATCTTATGTGTTTCTTACTACTTAGACATGATTTATTTTCATTACTACTGGGTTGGCGTACTAATTACTCCCTGCACCCCTGTGTGCAGATACAGGTGCTGGTACCGAGTGTTAGATTTTCTTCCTCGCGTGGAGACGGAATTGGGCCCTCGAGGTAACTGTTCAGCGTCCACAACTTCTCTTTCCCATTTTCTTGTTTTGTATTTAGTTTCTCGTTCCGAGTCTTGATGTATTATGATTGTAGGGTTATTTTGTACTACTCGTAGATGCTTATGACGGTTGACTCCAGGTTTTGGGGTAGTGTATAAACTATTTTACTCATTTTGTTGCTTTAAATTGCTTAAGCGAAAGGAATTTTTTGAAAGATCGGAATAGTTTTGGAAATTATGAAATATTATGTTAGTATGTAATTGTTGGCTAGCCTAGTTCCATGATAGGCGCCATCACAGCCGGATTAGGTTTTGGGGTCGTGATACACACCCTTCCCTGATGAGGGTGATGATGATTAGGATGAGAAAGATGATTCTTATTTGATGAGGGACCTTTATTCCACCAATGAGCATGCTCCATATATGCACACTCCACCTCCCGTTAGACCCAAAATGTACGAGTCCCATATGCTCTTTCATTCAAGGGAGATTCCCTACCTTGATCAGTTGCCCAGTATGCAGATGTGGATGCCCTCACAAGGGATCTTGACGACATTCGAACAAAAATGTGGGATGAAACTAGACCAACGATGCTGTCAAAGGATATGCTTTTTGCTGATAAAGCACATCAAAGTAGGTCGGTGCGAATGTACAACATAAAAGAGTGTCGTGAGATCGTGGTTCATGAGTCATCTCCGGAAGTATACAAGGTTATTTGTCGTAGATGGTTTCAGGTTGTACACGGATTCTGCGTGCGAGAAAGTTGAAAACAAATATGTGGATTGTGGGGAAATACATTGGCACCCACACTTGTGAAATTGACACATTAAGTGGGAATAAGTCCTTTGTCGCTCTACCCAGGTACATGACTGCATTGAAACACATTAACCCCCGGACTGTTGTTGAATGGAAGCTTGAGTGGAGTCCGGGAATACAAGAATTCATATTCAAATATGTGTTCTGGGCATTTAAACAAGCCATTGATGGATCTGTGCAATATCGGCCGGTAATATCCATATACGACACTCATGTCTATGGAAAGAATGATATTGAGTTGTTGATCACCATTACAGTAGATGCTAATGGAAGAATATTTCCCCTGGCATTTTCTATTTGTGCTAATGAAAGCAAAGAGACCTGTACATTATTTTTGAACCACTTGAAGGAGAACATTGTCAGACAGTGTTCAGGTATTTGTCATGGCGGTATTTTAAGTTCTGTAAAAAATTTACATGCATGACAGGAACCATATGCCTACAACCGTTACTGTGTTATGAACTTGAAGGCCAACTTCCATAGGGCTCATCCGAACAAGAATTTACATGATTTAATGTGGATGACTGCAAGAGATCACCTAGAGTGTAAATTCAGGAGGCGAATGGAATTAATTAGGCATGACGACCCATAAGCCTATCGTTGGTTGATGCGACATAAGCTTGAAAAGTGGAGTTTGCATAAGGATGGTGGTATAAGATGGGGGATTGTGACCACAAATGTGTCAAAGTCTTTCAACGGATTGTTGAAGTTTGCACGTGGATTTCCTGTCACTGCTATGGTGCGGATGTCATTCAAGAAAAATATCCAGAGGTGCATCATCATTGATGGAAAGTAGTATTGAATTAATGAACAACCAATGAAACTATTTGAGAAATATAGGGAGCGAGCACAGTGGCATAAATTTTTACATTATTGCAGCGAGCGAAATATTTTGAAGTTTGCACTGGTCTGCATCAAAACCAAAGGAATAATACGCACACCGTCAATGAATCCAGAAGATTATGCTCCTGTGGAAAATGGTCAATCTATCACTTTCCATGATCACATGCCATGAAGTGATTTCAACATATAGATTTTGTGGCAACGAGGTATGTTGATAAAGAATATAATGTTGTTGCATACGTAAACACCTATAGTGGACATTTACAACAAGTGGGTGCTGAGCATTCTTGGCCACCGGAACCATTTAAAATGGTGTGTAACAAGAATTATGTGTGTCAACGGCAAGTGCAAAAAAGAACGTGGATACGGGAAAAAATGGATATTGGTGATACCATTTGCGCGTAAATGTGGCATATGTTCCCAAATATGACACGATCGCTGTAAATGTCCTTCAGCTGGTTTGAGAAGCGGTGGTAATTCAGCTCCAGGTGGAAGTTCATCCAATGTGCCATATTATCAAGGATAAATGTACTGTTTTGTTGTAATATTTTTGTTGTACTAAATGTCTACAAAGGTTCATTTTACAAAAATTCTGAAATAAAATTATGTTTCCAGTAGGATTAAATCTAATTAATATTTAGCATTAAAAATTCAATACAACGATTTAAAATATTCCCCAAGAAATAAATAACAATTTTCATTCGCCATTATCGTCACTGTTTGGCACTAGTTCATTGTCACCGTCTTCATCATCTTCGTTAACATCTTGAACACACCCTTCAAGACCAAGGGCATCGTAATCAAGGCCCAGTTGACACACATTTCTCGAATTTCATGATAAGCGGCTAGTGCCTTTTCCATCTCTAAAATATCTTCCATCAAATGTCGAATCACTTCTGGTTCATCTTTGTGTGTGTTTGTTTGAAAGGTTGCAGACAGTTCTTGTGGTACAACTAGCACATGCCGTTGGCATAGTACTTCATAATCGCACCATTTTGAGTAAAGGGGAACCCATTGTAGTTTTTCGTCCCAAATTTGCACACCTTCAGGCTTTGTAAAATGCGCTTCGCCCTGAATAATGTGCCCTGCAACTTTGAGATCAGTATATATATTGATAAGCTTATTTCCCAAGGGACGTAGAACAACATACCACTTGTCATCATCCAAATCAATATGGAAACCTAGCATATTTTTTTCAAGGTAGGGATCGATTTTGTTATGACGTATTCCATGTGGATTTGTTGAACTACCTTCACCTTTTTGCCTCTTCTCCACTTATTAAGCATTTCTGAAATGGATGTTGTAATGGTTCTTGAAATGGTCTTTGCATAATGCAATGTTGATTCAACTTAAGAAGAACTAAATTGCACGAATTTGTATATTAAACATAGCACATCATCAATATGCGTTATGTATATTGTCATGTCGGCCTGAAAAAGTTGTAGACATGAAAAAGTTGTCAACCTGAAAAAGTTGTCGATCTGAAAAAGTGCACCCATTTATACCCAAAAGAATCATTAGCACGCGAAACGTAGCGCACCGCCAATATGCGTTATGTGTATTGTCAAGTATAGGAATAGGCATGTATCGGGTATAACCGATAGCCTGAACCGAAAAAATCTTATTAGAGTATCGATATCGGGTTATTGAGTTAACGGTTCGGTAATAGTTTTGTATTTTTTCACTATTGGGTTATCGGTTCTGGCCACAGCCTGCCCAATTTCTTACCGGGTTAACTGATAACCCAATAAGATTTAATAAAATTAGAATTTTACCCTTAAGTATATAAATACATCTAGGGATTCATTCTCTCTTTTTCTCCCAATTTTCCCAGCCGCATTCAAGATTGAAATTTCACAGTTCACTCTTCAGACTCTGATTCAATTCTTGAATAGTTATTCTTCAAAATTCAAAGTACAACCACATTCTTAGAATCTTAGGTAAGTTTGTATTCCAAAATTACTTCTTTGTTAAAAACAAATTCCGTTCCTTTCTTTTGAGTTTTACAGTAGAGTTCGATAATAAAAATATAGGATTTTTGATTGTTTTCGATTCTTTATTTTGTCCTCATGTTTTAGTACTATGTTTGTACTTGTTATTTTTAAGGTGAAATTTCTACTACCGTGTATTGTTTTTAATGTATTTGGACAACTGTTGTTGAAGAATAACACTATTTCAGTTGTGTTTGGACAACTGTTGAATTACTAGTACTCTTGTTGCTCTTGCTACAATTGGACTCTGGAAAATGACATTGATATCTTGATTATGGTTTGGCATGAAACCAAAAAATTGTAATTTATATTCCTGTTAACTAATATTTTCAATGAATTGGAGATGGAATGCTTGTGGAGTTGTAGTATAAATTATTGAGATTGCACAGGTCATGAATTTGTCAAAATGAAACATGCTTCAAATATTTGTTGTGACTAGAACGCAGAATTGGATAGTATACTATATGTGAATTCTTCTCTTTTTTGCTTAACTTGAGTGAATTGTCTTCTCTTTTTTGCTTAACTCTAGATTGAGTTAATCTTATCGGGTAAATCGATAACTGAACCGATAATGATCAATAACCGATTAATCGATATCCGTTAACTAATATCTTATCGGTTTGGTTATCAATTTATCATATTTGTAAACCGATAACCGATATGCTAAACTGATAATATTCATAACCGAACTGAACCGACCAATGCCCACCCCTAGTCAAGTCGACCTGAAAATGATGCGCCCACGTGTAACCTAAAGAATCAATTAGAAAGCGAAACGTAGCACATCATCAATATGCGTTATGTGTATTTTCATGTCGACCTAAAAAAGTTGTGGACCTGAAAAATCTGTCGACCTGAAAAAGCTGTGGACCTGAAAAATCTGTCGACCTGAAAAAGTTGCACCCACTTGTACACTAAAGAATCATTAGCACGCGAAAGAATTAGTATCCCCTGCTACGTAGCTCATCACCAATATGCGTTATGTAACATAAAATCACTCTTAGATTCCTATAAAAACCTCATGCACTTTAATTATTTTTTGCGTTGCAACGAAATGAAGAAAACAACTTTCCATTAATTTTTCATTTTCGAGCATTACCACATGCCTGGACGCAATGACGTACCAAGGTGTTACTGTTGCAAATGTGCGATTTTGAAGGCATGTTGGTCAAATTGCAATCTAGGATGCAGACGTTGGATGTGTAAATAAATTGTAAGTTATTATTATTGAAAGTTATGTTTGTTAATAGTTTTAATATAACATGTTAATTAATAGTCTTTTGTTATCATCCCCACTTGTAGGACGAAAATCAATGTAGTTTTGAAGAATGATATGGTGAACCCATTAACCAGGAATACTATAAATCATGTTTGCTAAACATTTGGAATCTGACTGGTGAGTACAAACTCTAGATCTTGAAACTGCAAGAACAACTTGCATCAGTAAAGGAGAAGCTAAAAGAGGCAGAAGAAGAAAATAGCTAGTTGGAAGAGAAATTTAAGTGGTTGAAGCATAGAATTAATGAGCGATAGTGACTAAACAAACACAAGGATAAAAAATCCAAAAACAGAAAGAGAAAGAAGTATGTGTAGTTTTTATTTTTATGTTGTACGTGTCATGTATTATCTTTAATTGTTAGCGAATTTAAATTTATGTTAAGCTGTCTTATTTTTTTGTCTGTCAGGATCATCCTCATCATGTCACCTCTTTATCGGAGGATGCGCTGCAACATGATCGTCAGTAAGTCTGGAAGGCTCAGTAGAAGTGAATGTTGGGCCATCAGTAACCTACAAAAAAGTATGATATTTTAGTGTATGAAATATAGAAAACTAACATAGGTTTTAGCGAAACAATTAATGGTCAGACCATGGTCTCAGCGGGCTTTTGAATAAGATCATCTGTCTCCGGAAAGTTAGTATCGCACAACGTGGCCTCTATGACGGGCAATGACGAAATCTTTAAAAAAATATAAACACTTTAGATATTACCAACTAATCTATAAGGTAAAAAAAAGTTGAAATAATAGTAATACAAATAAACCAGCGCCTGAGTAGTGACACAATGCTCTGTTGGAACATTGAGGTGCACTGGAGTAGATGAAGTATGTGAAAGATCATCAGCAGACCTCGGTGATGAGCCATAACTTAGTCGTCTCCCACTGTGCACCTCTCATATCGGACGATTAGCGGCAGCCGTCGATGGCTCTGGGCAAACAGGAAAATACTAATTCCACTCATATTGTGTAATGGCCGTGCTCATGATCAACAATGGAGCTGGATGGGGTCACCTGCGAAGTCCCTGGTGACAGCTGAAGGCTAAATGACGGCATATCATGAGGAGAATCGTCTGGCTCAGGGTAGTCACCCGACTGATCATCTCTAATATCCTCCACGGGTGCCTCAGCGCCCCCTTGATGGGGACCTTGTCCTCGCCGACCACCACGACCACGTGGGCCACCCCTTCCTCTCTGGCCATGTCTGCCACGTCTACCACGTTCAGGGGAAACTTGTGGACCATGATGGTACTCCTCGGGTGGCACATAAGCAGCCTCGAGCACCCATCCTCTCGGGCACATCTCAATGTGTCAGCAGCAAGATCAGTAAACCGACGGTCAAATTCGTGCACAACTACCGCTCCCTCGCTTGTATGTTGTAGAATCTCCAGTCCCAACTGGTAGATCTGATCTAAGCCAATAGTCTGCATATCACTTAAAATATTAATTATAGCAGAATAATGTAACATTATAAGTAAGTATAACAAATAACACACCAGTGCCTCATGCCTCTAGCGTATGGAATGTGCCGACCACCAGCGCAATGAACGGGATTCCCGACGATTAAGTCACATATTAATATACGTACAACAATAAAATGACATATAACAATAATTATTTATAAAGTAACAATATATATTTTTACTAATTTTTTAGCACAAAAATAACTAATCCGGATAAAAAATAAAAAAATTAATTAAATCACAAACGATCACAAAAGAAAATACAACACGGTGAAAAATAAATAACAAGTAATTTATATACATGAGTTTTACCAAAACGTAAGTCGGAATACCTCGATTTAAAGTTTTTTGAAATGTAAATTTGATGATTTGGGAGCCGAAACAAGCAATTGACGAGATCCACTACACGACAACGCCTTGGATCCGGTGTTAGCTTACTAAAATACGAATAAGACACAATGTTTGGGGGACGGGTGGGCTCCAATGGGGATTTTTTGTTAAAAATGAGGGGGGGCCGTTTTTGTTGCTTTGCATTCTGTCTGGTCAGGGAAGAAGCCTGGCCCGATATTTTATATAGGTATGGTGCATATATAGGATGCGCTATACCTAGGGGTGCGCATATATCGGTTAGAATCGAAGAAACCGACCGAACCGAACCGAAAATATTTTTATTTCGATTTCCGTTATTCTATCTTTTCGGTTGGTTTCAATGTATAATTTTTTAAAATTCGGTTTTTTAGTTCGGTCGTCGGTTATTGATTTATTTGGTTCAATTAACCGAAAAACTAAATTATTAGCAAATGTATTTGTTAAAGTATCTATAGGCTAAGCCCATACGTAACAAATTAATAATACTAGGCCCAATTTGAAGTTCCAGCCCTAATACGTAGGTCAATCATCTTTTCCCACTCTTAACTCTTAAGACTTTCATTATAAGCTGCTAGGGTTCTTCTTCTTCAAACTTCTATTGCGTCTCTCTACTCTCTAGTCTCTATCGCCATCGATACACTGGTGGTGCTGCTCCAGCGATTTTCATTGTCGTCAAATTTCTTGTTGTTGTCCAGGTAAGCTTAATTTTTGTTATATTTCTCTCATTTCTTATTTTTTGTTCTCTGTCCTCGCCGATTTTCTTTTCTTTCTCTCGTTTTATTAAATTTTTTCTTATTTTTTCTGCTAAAAATTAGTACTTAAAGACTTAAAGGTGCATGTATATTGTTAGAAGAAGTCTTGACTCTTGAATTTGTTGTCCATTTTCTGTCTCCTTGCGTGCTTACTCTCTCCTCATTTAATTTTGTGCTTGTTTATATCTCCTTCTCTAACTTCTTTTTTCGCACTATTATAGCTTAGTATATATATTCATGCTCAATATTTTATTATTCTGCTTGTTATCGTTTTCATAGATGGCAAAAAATAGAAGTAGGGTAAGTGAAGGTGGGGGTTCAAATGATATCATACCTAACATTGAATATCTCAGTCCTAATGAAGCTCCAAAGAAAGGAAAGTCATGCAACCTAGATCTGATGCTTGGACCATTTTGAGAAGTATGTTGATCCTGGTGGAGCTAAAAGAGCAAAATATGAGCATTGTGAAATAACTTATGCAGCTGCTACAAAAGATAATGGTACTACATCAATGAACAATCATCTCAGTAAGTTTCCCAAAATACCCCGTAACATGGAAATTAGTCAAACACAACTAAGTTTTCTAGCAACTTCAAATGGAGTAAATGAAGGGTGCTTACCACTTGGAAATTTGATCAAGAACTTAGTATGAGAGCTTTATCTCAAATGATAATTTTGGATGAACTGCTATTTATTTTTGTTGAAAAGGAAGGATTTAAAAAGTTAATAGGAGTCACAATACCTCAATTTCAAATTCCTTCTCGTAGAACATTGACAAGAGATTGTTATGAACTTTATTGTGAACAAAGACAAAGGTTGAAGAAGTCCTTCAATGAAGCTCGTCCAAAAATCTGTCTTACAACAGATACTTGGACTTTGATCATGATCAACTATGTCTTATAAAAAGACTAAACGGGCGTTGCAAATATAATCTGAGTATTTAGCCCAGAGTCTAATCGCACATGGAATTAACCTATCAATTATTGTTGTTAGACTACTCGATTCGCAATAATCAATTTTCCAAAGGTTATGAATACCACTTCTTGGTATTTTTATTACTACAGCTGAATGAAATTAAATTAACTAACAATGAGGCGTAAACAATTGTAATAAAGGTCTAAGGTTATGGTTTCCCCCGTTGGTAAACTTCTTTCTTGGATACTTTTTATAGTTTTGATTTAGTTGTCTCTATCAATCATGAAGACTCCATCTACCATAAATCTCTCTCAAGTAATTATGATAATTTATTAGACGCACTCTCTCAAGTTACACTAGCTAGATTGCATTACAGTTCACTTTAGATTGCACCCGAGATATCATTATCTCTAATCCAACCTCTAAACCCTCGGTTATGACTCTCGCCTATACTCCAGGAGTGGTGTTGTTCAGACAACTACCTAAATTTGCACTCTCTGTCAAGTAGATACATAATAAATAGGCACAGCTAATTGAGGGTCCTTCAATCAACTACAACAAGAACATAGTTGAACAAATAGAGATTACCAACCAACCAAAACTATATTAATATCACAATAAAGTCATTCCCCAACGGGTTCCACCGAAACCTTAGATTAGAACAGTTAGCTACTCATAACAATAATGAAAACTACAAAAGAATTCATGAACAATGATAAAAATCACAAGAGAAGGAGATATGGATTGATGCCCAATTTCCCTCCTTGCCCCTTGCCCTTGTTTTTTTTAATTCTAAACTCTAAACCTGGATAATCTACTCCTTTGGGAAAATTGAACCTTTAATAGGTTAAGTGGATTGGTCCCAAACTTCCAAAAGTACCCTTCTCGACGTATTTTTCCCGTTTGGACTAGCGCGGACGCGCTAGTCTTGTACTACATCCCGCGCTAATTGAGTTTAGCACTGCCCGGAAGATCACTGGACTAGCGCGGGTGCGCTAGTCTCGCGCTAATACTCGCGCTAATGGGGTTTCCTACTGCCTCAAAAAATCTTCAGCCTTCAACTCACCTTGAAATTACCCCATGGCCTGTTATTCTTCAAATTCGCCCAGATCACCATCATAAGTCCTCAATAGCTTATAGTACTCCTGTAAAACACAAAAAAACACCATTAGAGCATTTTTATCATCATTTAACACACTTAAGACCATGAAGCATCATTAAGTTAGAGTAAAAATATATGTTAAACTATGTGAATTCAACCTATTATCAACACCCCACACTTAAATCATTGCTAGTCCTCGAGCACTCCACTACATCCTACAAGGTTTCTTTGCATCAAACACTCCCCTATGGTGTCACACCACAAACAGTTTTCAAGAATTGTACCTAGAAGTGTAACATCTATGCCTCAAGCGATGACTCTCACATGCCATGCTAAACTCACTTCCTCGAGATACTCTACAAGGAGGTCAAGACTTACCTCTTTTTCATAAATCACGTGCCCTCACTTCACACAATTGAGAGTAGTTCCATAAAAGATAATAGTAAGAGAAACATGAACTTTAAATCGAAAGAATTCACTCAGTCTCAAAAAGAACATTCATATGTCAAACAGATACGCCATAGGCTTTCCCATAGTGTAATACTCTACTAATTGAGTTTATTCAGTCTAAGATCAATAGGCATTTATTTAGTTGTAATGTAGGCTAAGGGACGGGTAGGATACATTTGGGTATAGTGACTAACCTCCCTAAGAACTTTTAATACACTTACATTAACATTCAACCCATTTTCATGCTTGGCCAGAACTTTTACCATGCTTTACTTCATAATTACCCCCCTATTCTTTAGGTGAAACTTTCTTTTTCATGCCACTAATTATCAAGGACTACATGTATTTATTGTCCTCTTTCTTTATTTTGTTTTTTTTTCCTAAGTGGCCTTCACTTTTGCATTTCTCATTCTATTTCCTTGATTTTCCATACAGATCAAACCACCACCCCCCACTTTGACTTTTACATATCAGCTAACAATTCAAGTGCTCATAGGAGGTACCGGGTTCACGGACAGGCTATTCAAACAATTGATCATGGTTCATAATGTGGTTATCAAAGAAACAGGCTTATAAGCTCAAAGGGGTTGACTGTGGTTAATTATATTCAGGTGGATATATATTTGTGTCTGGCTTAACAAAGAAATGCCTATATCCCTTCTAAGACTAAACAAACTTCCATTTCGATCTGTACACACATGGGGCAAGCTCTAGGTACCAAATGCAAACATAGAATAGATGCAAAATACCTCACACACACATGGCACATAATTCAATCCAAATTAGTTCATCAAAACACTTCATTGAGCATTCAAGTTAGTTACAACATGCACCATTAAGGCATTCTACAAGAGTCAACAGGTGAGCCTAAGCGTCACACTCTAGGATTCATGGTGTTTGGATGTAACACACTAAGGGTAGCATTTTATCATTCAGCACCTTGCCCAAGGGATTCCTAACAACTAAAAATAAAAGAAGAAGCTAGCTATACCCGGTTCAAGCTAAAACCTTGGAAAAGAACCGTGGTCAAAAGAATAACCAAGGGGGAGTTACTACACTACCTACAAAGAAAATAAAAAATCTTTTTAGTGTTTTCTTTGGACTAACCTCCCTCAAGAAAACTGCCTGAGAAGTCCGTCATCAAGAAGAGTCCACTACATTTTCTGGTTTTTTTTTTCTTTAATGATTGACTTAGACCCTCAAGAACCCCGTCGAAGGGATCCGTCGTTGGTCCAAAGCGACTTAATTGATTATAACCTAAGTACAGCACAACCAAAACAAAAAGAAAACATGAAATACAATTCTACTAAGTGAAACAAAAAAATAAGGCAAACAATTAGCAAATGTACCACATACAACAAACAGGGAATCCTTCCCTCACCCCACACTTATAATGAGGACATGTCCTCATGGACAATGAAAAGAACGAGTAAGGTAAGGGGACTTCCCTGACAGCTCAATCTTGGTCGGAGACAGTGTCTAGTTTCACGTTGCAAGCACGACCCAGGGCGCGTAGCCAGCCCATAATCTTCTTTACAGACTTCTTTTGCTGGGTGGCCATCTCATCAACTCGGGTCCCCAGTTCAGTCACTGAGGTTCTCAACCTGGCCACGTCTTGCTCCAGGTGATCCAACCGCTGTCCGCGACTGGCCTTAGACGGGCCTCCAACGTCCACAACTTGCTCCTCCTCCATGTGCTCAGTTTCCTCACCTCCCTAGTGATGCTCCTCCTCTGCTTCATCTTCCTCGGAGTCATGCCCCACTAATTCCTCATCGGCCGACACTGTCTCTTTTCCCGTAGTAACTCTATCAGCTTTGAAGGGATGCATCTCAGGCACCCGGCCATCTATAGAAAAGTCGCCTGGCACCCCAGCCGCAGTGCACAATCGAGTGACAAACGATGAGTAGAAGAACCCATACCTTTGGACCTTCATGCGTACAAACATCTCCTCATGACTTACCCGAGCCACATCGGACGGTGCATCTACCATGAATCACCAAATCAAACACTCTCGAGGAATGTTCACCTCCGAAGTGTTTTTGGATGGCAAGAGTCGGCTATTGATTAGGTACATCCAGCATTTGGCCTCAAACTTGAGGGTCGAGGAGTGGAATTTTTTTCCATATTTGTACCACTTCAACGCTACGCCCGGTCAACAGATGGTTGGGGTGAACGTATCCTAGGGAGTCATTTTTCCACTATAGGTCTGGTGGCATCCACGTAACTAGTTGCTGGTGGAGGTAGCCTGTACATTGTCCGAATATGCTCCATTGAGGCATTAACCTGCCTTCTCCGCATTGTTACCACATAGTTTTCATGATCCGGAGCGTTGGCATAAAATTCTCAGACAATCGTAGCATTTGCCTCATCAGGTTCCTCAAAGAAAATGTCCAGGCGACGCTGCATTAACACCTCGTACATTCTCGGGCAGTTCATCCTGATGGCTTCAGAGTCCATGTCCTACTCAAGTATAGCTATCTTATCCACTTTTTCAGCGAATCTGTCCTGAGCCTTCGCTAAAACAAACTTGTTACTATTGAAAGGACTCGAGTCAAGTGATTTTCGGGGCCTTCCTCCGGTGGAGGTTCTTGCCGGACAACTCGAGGAGGCGCCTGTGGCTTGACGCTTGCGTGGAGGCATGGTACCTACAATTAGCATAGTATTAGCTTAGTACAACAGGGTGACCCAATTGTGGTTACTCAGACTTCACCACAAAATCGGTCACATTACTTCCCTCCACTGGGGCCTTTTTACAAACATATGGTGGGCATTAACAATTTAAATCCCAAGCACTCAATAATGGATATGAAGCACCACCACAATAACCCAAACATACTCACAACACCCCACACTCCCTATGTCATCTCTTTTTAGTACAAATCAACTACTACCCATTATGGCTACCAAATAAGAAAAAGCTACAAGTTGTGTACACAATGGAAAAGAAAAACAAAGTTACAAAAATAATATTAAAAAAAAATTAAGGTGAGAAGTACATACCTGTAGAGTTGAAGGATGGAGATGGAGTAATGGGGGTTGATGAAGACTTAGAGATGGGAGTGCTTGAGTGGGTTGCATGCGTTTGGGGAGGAAAATTGAAGAGGAAAAGAAGAAGAAGAAGGGAAAAGGTTTATGGGAGGGTGGAGTTCTATTGTGAGAAGGAAGGGGGATAAGAGTTGTGTCGGTTGGGGGGTAGAATTAATTGGGTGGTTGGGAAAATCACAACAAGAAAATACCAAAATAAAAAATAAAAATTAACCCGAAACTTACCTGTCTCGAGACGGTCTAGCGCGACCTTAGCGCTAGAATAGCACGGGTGCACTGGTCCAGGGGTTGAGGGACAATGGGAAACCCTGCTAGTGCGACCTCTAGCGCGAGATTAGCGCGTCCACTCTAGTGGCAAAGTAGGCGAGGCAGTGTAAAACCTTATTAGCGCGACCTTAGCGCGGGCGCGCTAGTCCAGGCGCCAGTAGAAATATTCTTTTGTTTTCCTCTTTCTTGGGGTCCTGTGTTCACCCCTTTTCTTGCACACCTGCATATGTTAGAATTTTATACAATAACACTATATGTATTGGGTTTCCTCCCAACCACCGCTTGATTTAATGTCGCTGCATGACGAGTACAACAATCAATGGGTTTCCTCCCATGAATCACCTGATTTACCGTCGCGGCACGACGCAGAATGAGCGCAATTAAGGATCGCTCAGCCTCTGAGGTTCAAAAAGATGCACCACAGCCAGCTCACTGGTTTCATTCATCCCCACATACATTTTTAATCTTTATCCGTTGACCTTGAAGGCGTTAGACCCATCTTAAGCAGCAATTTCCACAGCACCAGAAGGAAACACTTCGACCACTTTGAATGGTCCAGACCATCGGGGCTTTAGCTTACCCGAAAACAATCTCAATCTTGAATTGTAGAGCAATACTTTATCTCCGGGTTTGAAATTTTGGTCCACAATTTTTTTGTCGTGTAACCTCTTCATTCTCTCTTTATATAGCCTTGTGCTTTCAAATGCTTCATATCTGAACTCTTCCAACTCATGCAGCTCTGTGACTCAATTTTCTCCCGCAACATTGAGATCCATGTTCAACTTCTTTAATGCCCACCTCGCTCGATGTTCTAGCTCCACAGGCAGGTGACAGGCCTTACCAAATACCAACTTGTACGGAGACATACCAATTGGTGTTTTAAATGCAGTCCTATAGGCCCAGAGTGCGTCATCAAGCTTTTTCGCCCCAATCAGTTCTTGTGGCATTTACTGTTTTGGTCAGCACACTCTTGATTTCACGGTTTGATACCTTAACCTGCCCGCTCGTCTGAGGGTGATAAGGGGTTGCCAACTTGTGGCGCGCATCATACTTGGCTAGCAGATTCTTGAAGACACGATTGCAAAAGTGAGTGCCTCTGTCACTTATAATAGCCATTGGAGTCACAAAAAGGGTGAATATGTTTTTCTTCAAGAACCCCGCCACCACTCTTGCATCATTGGTGGGGAACGCTGCATCTTCTACCCATTTGTACATGTATTCTACAGCAACAAGTATGTACTTATTGTCATAGGAGCTGACAAAGGGACCCATGAAGTCTATCCCCCATACATCGAACACTTCCACTTCTTGTATTGGATTCATGGGCATCTCATGACGACGGGATATGTTCCCTGTCCTTTGACATTCGTTACAGCCCTTCACCCATTAGTGAGCATCTTTGAACACAGTAGGCCAGTAAAACCCAGCCTCTAGCACCTTAGCTGCTGTCTGAACTCCTCCAAAATGTTCTCTATATAGAGATGCGTGACAAGCCTGCAAAACAAAAAATTGTTCTATCTTGGGGACGCACCTCCGGATCATGTTATCAATGCAAATTTTAAACAAATGAGGTTCATCCCAATAGTAATTACGGCAATCACGATAAAATCTTTTCTTTTGAACAGAAGAGAGTTCATAAGGTTCAATACCACTTGCCATGTAGTTTTCAATATCTGCATAACATGGGACATCTTCTACGCTCATGGCGAGTAGTTGTTCATCTGTAAAGGTTTCCAGAATATCCTCCGATTCAATTGCATTCTCAGCACCTTCAAGACGTGATAAGTGGTCAGCGACTTGGTTCTCCGTGCCCTTGCGGTCACGAATCTCCATGTCAAATTCTTGAAGAAGCAACACCCAACGAATTAGGCGCGGCTTAGACTCTTTTTTCTCAACGAAGTATCTGATGGCTGCGTGATCAGTGTACATAATCACCTTCGACCCAATCAGGTAGGACCTGAACTTGTCAAAAGCGAACACTACTGCCAACATTTCCTTTGCGGTCACCGTGTAGTTCAGCTGAGCTTCACCCAAAGTCCTACTTGCGTAGTAAATTGGGTGAATTATTTTATCTTTGCGCTAACCCAACACGGCTCCCGCTGTGTAGTCACTGGCATCGCACATGAGTTCAAATGGTTGCTCCTAGTTGGGTGCAACGATGATTGGTGTCGTGAATAACCAGTTTTTCAGTTCCTCAAACGCTACCCTGCAATCATTAGAAAACACAAAGGGGTTATCTTTTTCAAGCAACTTACGGAGGGGGTTGGCGATCTTGGAGAAGTATTTGATGAATCGCCGGTAGAACCCGGCATGCCCAAGGAAGCTAAGTATAGCTTTGAATGATGTGGGAGGTGGAAGTTTTTCGATCACATCGACTTTAGCTCGGTCCACCTCAATTCCTTTACTTGACACCAAGTTCCCCAAGACGATCCCTTCTTGTACCATGAAATGGCACTTCTCCCAGTTAAGCACAAGATTCGTCTCAATGCACCTTTTTAGGACACGGGTCAGGTATGCTAGGCACTCCTCGAATGAATTTCCCACAACTGAGAAATTATCCATGAATACTTCCATGATGTCTTCGACCATGTCTGTGAATATGGCCATCATGCACCTTTGGAATGTGGCAGGTGCATTGCATAGGCCAAATGGCATCCTTCTGAAGGAAAATACCCCATAGGGGCATGTGAAGGAGGTCTTTTCTCTGTCTTCCAGGGCGATTGAAATCTGGTTGTACCCCGAGTACCCATCCAGGAAACAAAAGTGAGACCTCCCTGCAAGCCTGTCGAGCATCTGATCAATGAAGGGCAGTGGGAAGTGGTCTTTACGGGTGGCGAGATTCATCTTTTTGTAATCCATGCATATTCTCCAACCCGTGACGGTTCTTGTAGATATCAACTCATTTTTGTCATTCTTTACAACCGTCATGCCACCCTTTTATGGAACACATTGCACTGGGCTGACCCAGCTGCTGTCAGAGATGGGGAAAATGATTCCCGCATATAACCACTTGATGATTTATTTCTTCACCACTTCCTTCATGTTTGGGTTCAAGCACCTTTGATGTTCCCTAGAAGGTCTGTGTCCCTCTTCCAGGAGAATCTTGTGCATGCAATATGCCGGGCTGATCCTTTTGATATCTTCCATGGTCCATCCAACGGCAGTCTTGCACTCTGAGAGTACCTGTAACAGCTGATTTTTCTGCACATCTAACAAACTGGATCAGATAATAATAGGTAGCGTAGTATTGGGCCTAGAAATGCGTACCTGAGATGGGCTGGCAATGGTTTCAACCCTAGTTTGGGAGGTTCTTCCACAGAGGGATTAGTTGGAGAGCTCTCTCTTTTCTCTAATTGAAATGGTTCAAACTCAAGAGCCCTCGTCCACATTCCTTTACCTTCAAGTGCTAACACCCACTCTGCCAATTCCTCCCCATTTACCGCATCTAAATTCATTAAACAAGAAGCAAGGGGGTCCTCAATAGTTAAGGACGCATCATCTTCCTCCACTATCACATCCACAACATCAATTAGAGAGAATTTGGAGAACTCACTCGATTGCCTCATGGATTTCTGCACATTGAATGTGATTTCTTCATCATTTAGCCTCATCTTGAGCTCCCCAGTTTCACAATCAATGAGAGCTCTGCCTGTGGACAAAAATGGTCTGCCCAAGATTATGGGAATCTCTTCATCCACTCGACATTCTAGTATCACAAAGTCAGCAGGGAACACAAACTTCCCCACTTGCACCAAAACATCATCCAGAATACCCGACAGTCTCTTCATTGTTCTATTAGCTAGCTGCAGCAACATGGAAGTTGGTGTGGCTCAACCAATCCCCAGTCTCTTATAAATGGCTAGGGGAATTAGATTAATGTCGGCCCCCAAATCACATAGTGCTTTGGCAAAAGTCAAATTGCCAATGGTGCAGGGAATTGTAAATCTCCCTAGATCAGACAACTTTTCTGCTATTGGTTGTGTTACCACATCACTGCAAGTCTGAGTCAAAGTCACAGTCGCTAAGTCTTGGAAATCAAAATTCCGTGACATCAAGTCCTTCATCATCTTCGCATACCCAGGCATATCTTTCAGAGCATCAATCAGAGGAATGTTTACATGTATCTGCTTCAGCATATCCAAGAAAATTTTGTACTGCTCATCCTTTTGGTATTTGGCCAGCCTTTGAGGGAATAGGGCTAACGGTCTCTTTTTCCCAGTGATTTGGGATTTTTCTTTCTCAACTACCACTTCAATTACTGGCTATGGGGTTATTTCCACTTCCTTTTCAGCCTCACTCTGCACACTAGGTTCTCCTTCAGCAGTTTGTACTTTTACCTTGGTCAATTTTGTGGAATCATCAAGTTCTATTGGCACTGGTACTAGTGTCTCTGCCTGCCTGATTTCACGAGCCAATTCTTGTTCCAAGTCTAAGTCCCTGTCATTGTGGAGACTCACTGCCATCATCTGCTTCGGGCCATGGTCCTTAGGATTCACCTGAGTATCTGCAGGTAAAGTCCCAAGAGGACGATTGTTCACTGCCATAGATATTTGGCCCAACTGCAGTTCAATATTTTTAATAGCTGCATCATGCACATCTACTCTCTCACTCATTTTGGCAGTTGACCCAATCACCTGTTGCATCATCGCTTCAAGCCTGGAAAACCCATCTTCTTGCCTCCCCCCATGTTATTGCTGAGGAGGGTGGTATGCTTGCTGCTGATTCTGATTGTTATAACCTTGTGGCCTCTAATAAGGTTCTACATTACCTTGAGGTCTCATGGTACCCATGTTTCCATTTTTCTGTTGCTGGTGAGGTGGTCTATACGGTTGAACTTTCTGACCCCAGTTCTGTCACCCCTGTCTCTGGCCTCCATAATTTGACACATAATTCATGTTTTCTAGGTAAGGAGGGTGATCACACTCTGCATTCCACTGATTACCAAATGGTTGACTAATTCAAGATGTTCATAATACCCCATTGGTTGTATCCACGATATGTATCTTCTGCTTTTGCCTTGATTCCTCCACCTTCTTAGTTAGTATACTCATCTGTGTTATCAAGGTGGCCACATTCTCAGCAATAGTATTGGATGGATCGAAGGGCGCTGAGTGAACTACAGGAGTAATGGGCGCATTCCTGGTTGTCCACCCCGAATTCTGCGCCATTTTATCAAGCATCATCTGGCTTTTTCTCCATGTTTTGCTCAAGAATTCTCCACCAGCCGAAGCATCTACCTTTGCCTTTACAGTATCCACCAGACCCATATAAAAAAGCTTCCCCAAGCATCTGCTCTGGAATACCATGGTGCGGACAGATAACCAACATTCCTTTAAATCGTTACCATGTTTCCTACGATGTTTCAATTGGCTTTTGTCTGAAGCTCAAGATTTCATCAATTTGTTGAGCTATCTTGTTGGGTGGATGGAATTCTTTCACGAACTGCTTAACTAACTCCTCCCATATGGTAATGGAATTAATGGGGAGCGAGTTTAGCCAAGTCTGGGCTGCTCCTGTCACTGAGAATGGAAACAACAATAGTTTTACCGCTTCCTGAGTGACGTTTGGCTGCCTCTGAGTTTTGCAAATTGACAGGAAATTCTTCAAATGCTGTTGGGGGTCCTCGATGTATGACCCTGAAAATAGTCCCTTATTCTGCAGTAAGTGTAGCATATTATTTGTAATGTGAAAGGACTCAGCCTGTATTTGGGGGACTAGTATCGCAGTGGCCAAATTCTCCGTCGTGGGTTGTGCCTAGTCATATAAAGGAGCCTCTGCCTCTATCTGCGCAACTGGGTCTACCACGTCGTCCCCATCGTTGTTCCTGTTGTTTGGATCTTCCATGTCGGGTTCAAGTTGTTCAATTGATGGTTGTTGTTTGTGTTTTGGTTTGGCCCGGTTCAAGGCCTTGAAAAAGTTCTCGGGGTCTGATAAGGCTTCAAATACTTCACCAGTTCTCGATGAGTTTCTAGGCATGCACCTGTACAACCAAGTTAGCAAACGTTAAACTTTCAATGTATAGATGAAAATTGAAGAAAATTAACTATACTTAAGAATTTTGTATTTCTTCTTACTCTAATTGATACCAACGTTAATTCTCCGGCAACGACGCCAAAATTTGATCACGCTCAACTATGTCTTATAAAAAGACTAAACGGGCATTGCAAATATAACCTGATTATTTAGCACAGAGTCGAATCCCACAGGGAATTAACCTATCAATTATTGTTGTTAGACTACTCGATTCGCCATAATCAATTTTCCAAAGGTTATGAATATCACTTTCTGGTAATTTTATTACTACAGCTGAATGAAATTAAATAAACTAAAAGATTAACTAACAATGAGGTATAAACAATTGTAATAAAGGTCTAAGGTTATGGTTTTCCCTGTTGGTAAACTTCTTTCTTGGATACTTCCAATAGTTTTGATTTAGTTGTCTTTATCAATCATGAAAACTCCAGCTACCATAAATCTCTCTCAAGTAATTATGATAATTTACTAGACGAACTCTCTCAAGTTACTCTAGGTAGATTGCATTACAGTTCACTTTAGATTGCACCCCAGGTATCATTATCTCTAATCCAACTTCTAAACCCTCGGTTATGACTCTCGCATATACTCTGGGAGTGGTGTTGTTCAAACAACTACCTAAATATGCACTCTCTCTCAAGTAGATACATAATAAATAGGCACAGCTAATTAAGGGCCCTTCAATCAACTACAACAAGAACGTAGTTGAACAAATAGAGATTAACAACCAACCAAAACTATATTAATATCACAATAAAGTCATTCGCCAACGGGTTCCACCAAAACTTTAGATTAGAACAGTTAGCTACTCATAACAATTATGAAAACTACAAAAGAATTCATGAACAATGATAAAAATCACAAGAGAAGGAGATATGGATTGATGCCCAATTGCCCTCCTTGCCTCTTGCCCTTGTTTTTCTTTATTCTAAACACTAAACCTAGATAATCTACTCCTTTGGGCGAATTGAACATTTTATAGGTTAAGTGGATTGGCCCCAAACTTCCAAAAGTACCCTTCTCGACGTATTTTTCACGTCTGGACTAGCGCGGGCGTGCTAGTCTCGCGCTACAGCCTGCGCTAATTGACTTTAGCACAGCCCAAAAAATCACTAGACCAGCGCGGGTGCACTAGTCTCACGCTAATGCCCGTGCTAATAGGGTTTCCTACTGCCTCGAAAACTCTCCAGCCTTCAACTCACCTCGGAATTACCCCATGGCCTGTTATTCTTCAAATTCGCCCGGATCACTGATCACGCTTCACCCACACTACTATATAAGTATGAAGGCAAGGATCGTATAGCATTTACCCGAATGTTCGATATCGAATCCACAGGGAGTCTATAATGGGAGTGAGTGTATAAGTGATCTAAAAGGGTCGAGTGTTGTAATTGCACTTCTAATCATTTGTTGGTGTTGAACTATGCTAAGTGTATTCTATTGTTTGTAAGATAATTAATGACTAACTTTTTTTGTTGTTGTTTTCTGATATTAATATAGGCACTAGGGTCGTGACCGTTGCCTAGGTGGATACCTAACGAGGTTCAATTCTAAGTTCGTGGAATTGGCTAGGGATACAGCTATAACCAATGCACGAAGGTGCTCACTCCATATCTCTCGGTAGTTTGAGTGATTTTACCCTAATTGCGCCTCTCGAGGTTAATTGGGTGCCAATTAATCAAGCAATTCAGGATTAGGTAGGGTGTTACTCTCTCGAGGTTTAACCTGTTAATTAGGGCTCAAGTAGGGTTTGATCATTTCTGGGTTCAACCCAACTGATTGGGACTACCAATCTCTTGATAATGCCCAAATTTCCTATTAGGCTAATTTTTAGACTCAAGTCTTCTTTCTCAAGAAAGACCCAAGTCATTAAAAGGTTGAGGATTGTTTACAACCACTAACTATAGCAATAAAAACCTTGAACTAGCCTAAATAGCCAGCACCCATTAATTTCCCAACCTTAATTTCAAAAACTCATTACATATCAACACTAGGGTTGAGCCACAACCCAAGCTAATGGGTCTAGCTACTCATAATCAAAGATCAAAACAATGATAGACAAGAAGAATAACCCATTTAATTGATTCCTAACAATGAAATTGAAGTTTTAAATGTTAAAAATGCAAGAACAACGCTAGCAAGATAAAAACACTAAAATATTCACGTGCTCTCTACTTCAGAAATTACAAGATGTGTAAAGAAATTACAAAATAGTCTATTTATAGTCTGCCAAATTTTCGAACAAAAATGCCCCTGCGGGACCACCGCGGACCGCGAAAACACGACCGAGGTCCGTGAAAACAATGAGGATGTTGAGCTGCTGGTCTTCTGGTAAGGTTCGACCGCGGACCGCGGACCACGGGGAAAACTTGCATTGTCTTCGATCCTTGCTAGAATGCCACCGCGGACCGCGAAATGAGGACCGCGGTCGCGGTGGAAACTTGTATTATTTATCAAGCTCACAGGAATGCCACCGCGGTCCGCGAAATGAAGACCGCGGCCGCGACCGCGGTGGATCCTTCCCTGACTTTCGACCTCACTGGAATTCCACTACGGACCACGAAATGAGGATCGCGGCCGCGGTGGACTTTTTGCTTGATCATCTTTGTTGTGTTTAATCCTTGTGCCGGGTTCACTCCTGTTTTGAGCATATTTTAGACTGAGTGTCTTCATTTCTAGTTCAATCCTTCAACAAGCACAACGTATAATCTTTCGGGGCCACTTTATGTACCGTTATATCCAAAATTCATGTATAAGGGAACGGAAAACAAGGCAAAAATCCAAGTTATCAACTCCCCCAAACTTAAGCTCTTGCTTGTCCTCACCCCACTCCTATGATAAATTTCACGAAAATTTGGTTGTACTAATGGTGACCTCAACTAGCATCAATTGGAACTAACCATAGCCCCTAATGCGAATGAATCATTGACAATGATTGAACTTTTCAAAGCCATAGTTTCAACTGTGATACAAGAGCTTCAAGGGTTGTTCCAACTCATCAGTGAACTTATAACTACTACCTCGGTCAGTGAAGATCCCACACTCTTATTCCGTTACTTTCCCTAAGCATCTCACCTTTAGAATAATGACACTCAGAACGAGGAATATGGGGAATCGTTCATCTCTCATCAAGGAAAAAGTCCCAAGTTCGGCTCAAAGTACCATAGGCTTTCCCTTTGTGTAAATCACCACTAATGCAGGTTTCACTCGACATGAGATCATATAGGGATTTTGTGGAATCATGACGAAGTCTTTTGGTTAAGGGCATGAAGTATTTGGTCAGAGTGAATCTTATCTTTCCTTAAGCACTTCGTTTTTTAACCGTTCTCATTTTTTTTTCTTGACTCTTTGAGTCCTTTTATATTTTTTAGGGTTGGAGAGACATTTTCTCATCAATTTCATCTTCTTCTTATGCTTTCCAAACTTTTGGCATTGTTTTTTCATCAATTCCCTTTATTTCTTCTTTTTGTGCATTCTTTTCTTTTCATTCTTTTTCATTGCTTTTTCTCTCTTTTTTCTTTTGTGCCTTCTTTTTCACTTCATCACATCTCTCGTCTCTCCCCCAAACTTATGCTTTTTGCCTAGCGCCAAGGAAAGATCGGGTGCCAAGAGAGGGTAAAAGAATGGTTGAAGGCTTGTACCTTGGTTTGAAAGAAAGGGTTTAAGGCTCAAAGGGGTTGACTAGGGAATATGTCTTTTGGAAGGTCATGGAAGTGGTCAATTCTTTGTTCAAGCCAAGGAAAGCCTATAGTCACTTCTCAAGTCAAATTACACCTAGAATTTCGCCTAGACAACACTCAGGGCAAGTTCTAGACTAGTGGCACGGAACTTGGACTTGCAATTGCGAATTTCTCACCACTCACAGCTAAAGGATTGATACAGAAACCGAGTCGAGGGCCCACAACGACCTTAGTCGTGTTTTGAGTAACAAAAAGAAATGGTCCCGAAGAACCACCCGATGATTATCGGCCAACACAAGAGTCTCAAGATCGTCACTATCACCATTCTAAACACAACGGTTTGTCTTTAACCATGGGATCAAAGGCAACTGTGTTAGGCCCAAGTGAAGCTTTTCTAGAGGCACCGTTATTGAAAAACAAAACAACAAGAAAAGGAAAAACAGACTCAAACCCTTAAGAAGGTTGTCACACCGTCCATCCTTGGGAAGAGCCACCCGGTTCACACAAATTCCACCTTTGGAAAGAACCGTGGCGTTAAGAAAACCAAAGGCTTATTGCTCGCGCAAAAACCAAACAAGAAGCTATGAAAGAAAAATAAGAAGCTATAAAATAGAAAAGAAATGCGTAAAGTAAAGTGCGTGCGATAGAATAAATATGTACATTAGGGGAATTAGATGAATATACATAGGGGATGAATATTTACAATGGATAGTTAACTTATACATACCAAAACGGAAAATAACATAAATAAAAAGAAGAAAAATATTGTTAACATTATACAACCCAATGTAGCCAAAATCAAATGCCTATAGGTCCACTCCTCCAACTAAGAGATAGCATTGTCCTCAATGCTATATAACAAAAATAGTGCACAAAATATGGGAGAGAGAGAGAGAGAGAGTAAGGAAAACTCCCTATTGGCCCTCGGCCTGCTGTGGTCCCTGCTGCTGTGTAGGATCTGCCTGAGGCTGGGACTGTGAAGGATCAAGATCTGCTACTGGATGTGTCTGTGAAGGAGCTGGGTCTGCTACTGCCTGTGATGGAGCTCCGGTGGGCTGGGCCTCCTGGCTCTGTGCCTGAGTCTACTCTGTGGGAGGGTCTGCCAGTACAAGTCTGATGTCCTGAGCACGGGGCATAACCTTCCCCTTCTTCAATGGCCTCACCGGATTCTCCTCCCGCACTAACTAAGGCTCTGGCTGCTGTTGTGGTTATGGCTCTGAAGGGTCTGCTAGTAGCCTCTCCAATGGAATTTGATCACCCGTTAGCCTGTCGACCTCCTTTCTCAACTTATCCACCTCCTCCTTTGACGCCCCAGTCTTCCTCAACTTCTTTGTTTATTTTGCCAGCTTTGTCAATGCACTCTCGTGTGCACCTACCACGTCCAGGATTTTCCTCTGGTTTTCCAAAATTTCTTTCGAAGTGTCCTCAATGGACTGCGGGACCTGTGGTGGGGGAGGAGTAGCTGGGGCTGCCACAACTGTAGAAATTACAGTCAACTTTGTAGTAGTTGACTACATCCAATTGTTAGGCTTGTCAGTGTTAGGTTCAGCCGGTGAATAGTCATGGGATAGGCTCTGGTGGAGGGAATGTCAATGGCGGTGGAGGTGGACGGATCTAGAACTACCTCTGGAATGGCAAGCTGGGGAAAGGAAGGTTCTATCACCACCACTGGCTCCTCAGACTGGCTAGTGGAGGCAACAGACTTACCCTTTGACTTCTTTTTAGGGTTGTCCTCATCCTTCAGATCATACCATGAAAAGGGCGCTTTGGGCTTGACTTTGGTGTCAAAGCGCTTCTTGGTGACCTCCTGGTCTTCACAGTACATTGTCAGATAATGAGGAAAAGGATAAGAAGTATCACATGTGCTAAGAACCCGGCTAATGACCTCAGACATCACATTCCCCACATTGATGGGGTACCCAGCCATGATAGATGCCACCAGCACAACCCGACTAAGGGGGAGGGTCTGGTCATGATGGGTCGGTTCTAGCCTGCTGCATACAAAAGTTTACCACCCTTTTGCTTAGAAGTTAAGGGTCTTCCTGGTGATAGTCTTCCCAGCAGTTAGCCACTCCGGACTCTCCCCGGGCTTAGCCAAGTGTAAAGCCAACCAATTTCTAGCAGCATCCTTTTCTGCCAGTTTCTCCCGGTACAAGGAATCATCCACATCATCCATCTCCAAATAGTCATTGTGTGAAACTCCATCAAAAGGCACTGTGAGATTGCGGACATGGGATTCCCTTGAGTCCTTTTCCAAAAATAGCAAATTTGTGTAGAACTCCTTCACTATGTGCTCATTTGCATCCGGGAGATGCTCAGTGAAGTAAGACCACCCTTTTCTGTCTCGGAACTGCTGCTTCACGTTTGGGTTATAGGTAGACAAATCTTTAAGTGAAAAGGTATGCTCCGGAATAAGTGATCGTGCAGTCCACAATTCCCTGAATCTGTGAAAGGCCTTCTCACTGACAAAATGATCTTTCCACGCATCCGGATTCCGAGTGCGCTCGACCCCTTCAACCACCTGTTCATCCCCCTTGCTATGACTTGAATTCTCCCCAGATAAGGAAGCTGTAGGGGAAGTAGAATATGAGTGTGCGCTGGAGGCGGATTTAGCTGGGGAAGCTTCCTGTGATGGGGCCGGGAGAGATGAGACAGGGTCCATTGGAGATGACTGTGATGAGGCCTCCTCTGATGGAGCATACTCACTTCCCGATGGTGAAGGAGGGGAGTCTGTAACCCGACTGGACCGTCGGGATGACTGAGGAGGAATTGAAACTTTGGACGGTTGCCTTGGTGCCCCCGGGCCTCTCCCCCTCTGAAATTCTCCTCTACCAGTGTGTTTACGACCGCCTCCTCGAGATAGCACCATTGCCTGCAAAGTACACATAGGTGAACATGGTTAGTTCCCCGAGCCTTGGTGTGCAGACACTGCAGTAACAATGAAGACTAAATGCACTATTTTTAGGCCACCGCGGACCGCAGTGGGATCCTCTGATGAGCAAGACTCTCTAGACCTTCACATCGTGGGCCGCGGAAAACCAACCGCGGCCGCGAAGTAAGATCCAGTGTAGTATCAGTTCTGGAAGACAGGGACCGCGGACCACGAAAAGTTGACCGCGGTCCGCGAAAAAGCGATTTGGGTTTTGCAAACAGAAGCACCACGGACCGCGAAAAAGGGACCGCGGACCGCGAAAATGGGATTTTACCCAGGGTTTCCAGATTTTGCATTTTCTATGCTAAAGTATTCATTTAGATGAGCCCTACACGAGTAATCAGTGTAATTGTATTCCAAGGGAACATCATGAACCTATTTTTACTAACCCTAACATTTTACAAGCCTAAAAAGAGAAAAATTATGAAAAAGAAGATGAAAATAAACAAAATATAGAAATTAAAAAGTTAATGAAGCATAAATACACTTACTAGATGCTTGGATGATTTGGATGAGAGCAATGAATTTCAGAGAATGCAGGAGTAAGACACAGTCGAAGGGAGCTTTGAATAGCTACAGTGCGTAAAGTATGAAATAAAACCCTAGTGGCCTATTTATAGAGAAGAGGTGGGGACCACCCCTCTTACCTACCGTGGACAGAAAAAAATCGATCGCGGTCCGCGGTCAGTCAGTTGTTTATGGATCAGGAAAAAGCTCATCGCGGTCCGCAAAAAATCAACCGCGGTCGCGGTGCGTTAGGCTCAGAAAGGCATCCTTCATATAAATGGGCTTCGTGGACCGTGAAAAGGCGACCGCAGCCGCGAAGCAGATTCCAGTGAACTATTATTGCAGCCTTTGGACTTCGCGGACCGCGAAAAGGAGACCGCGATCGCGAAGTTAATTCCAGTAAAGGTTCTGTTTCTACACTTAACCAAATTTCCTATGTCAAAATCATCCTACACATCCAAAAACCAGTTAGTGTAACAGTGAAACCTATTCTACCAAGAAAAACAAAGAAACGAAAGTAAAGACACATGGGTTGCCTCCCAAGAAGCGCCTGATTTAACTCCGCGGCACGACACCTGTTACCAGGATCATTTGAGATGAAGAAGTGCCACCACGTGGCTGTCATCGACTTTGCCAAGATAGTGCTTTACTCGGTGACCATTTACTCTGAAGACTTCACCACTTTTTTTCTTAAGGTCAAGAGCCCCAAATGGAGTAATAAATACCACTTCAAAAGGCCCACTCCACTTTGACTTGAGTTTTCCAGGAAATAGCCTCAACCGAGAATTGAACAATAAGACCAAATGAACAACCTTGAACTCTTTACCTCGAGCATATTTGTTATGTAGGTACTTCATTTTGTCCTTATACAAGGACGAACTAGAGTACGCATGGAATCTAAACTCATCCAACTCATTCAATTGCTCCACCCGAAGATTTGCAGCTACATCCCATTCCAAGTTCAACTTTTTCAAGGCCCACATTGCCTTGTGCTCCAATTCCACCGGAAGGTGGCATGCTTTTCCAAATACCAAGCGATATGGGGACATCCCAATTGGTTTCTTGTAGGCGATTCGGTAAGCCCAAAGAGCATCATCTAATTTCTTAGCCCAGTCGGTCCTATTGGCATTGACCGTTTTGGATAATATGCTCTTTATATCTTTGTTAGACACTTCAACTTGGCCACTAGCCTGAGGGTGGTACGGGGTAGTGACTTTATGATTGACCCCATACTTGGAAAGCAAGGAGTCGAAGGCTTTGTTGCAAAAATGTGACCCCCCATCACTGATGATGGCTCGTGGAGTGCCAAACCTAGTAAAGATATTCTTCTTGAGAACGGATATCACACTCCGTGCTTCATTGTTTGGTAAGGCCATGGCATCCACCCACTTTGACACATAATCAACCGCAACCAAGATGTACGTGTTCCCACATGAACTCACGAATGGCCCCATGAAGTCTATGCCCCAAACATCAAAGATATCTACCTCAACGAATTTAAAGGCATCTCATCCTTTTTGGATATTCCCCCGGCTCTTTGGCATTCATCACACCTCTTCACTAGGTCACTAGCATCCTTATACAACGTGGGCCAAAAGAACCGACAACTAAGAACTTTAGAAGCAGTTCTCACCCCTCCGTGATGACCACAAAGGAGTGGCAAGACTCAAGGATAGCTAGTTGCTCTTCTTCCGGTACACATCGCCGGATCACCCCATCGGTGCAAACCTTGAATAAATAAGGCTCGTTCCAATAGAAATCCAAGTTATCCCTTCGAAGCTTCTTCCTTTGGTTAGAAGAGAGCTCACAAGGGAAAACTCCGGTGACGAGGGAATTAGCAAATATCCGCGAACCATGGCATTTCTATCATTGACATTGAAAGGAGTTGTTCATCCGAAAAACTATCATTGATCTCAAGTCCGTCACAAGGACGTCCTTGCTCCTCCAACCGGGAAAAATGATCGGCTACTTGATTCTCACTCCCTCTTCGGTCCACAATCTCTAAATAAAACTCTTGTAATAACAAAACCCATCTCATAAGTCTTGCCTTGGAATCCTTCTTGGTCATAAGGTACCGGAGTGCTGCATGGTCAGTGTGAACTATGACCTTGGCACCCATCAAATAAGGGCGAAATCTTTCCATGGCAAAGACTATAGCTAGAAGCTCCTTCTCCGTGACTGTGTAGTTTATTTGAACAGAATTCATTGTCTTGCTGGCATAGTATATTGGATGAAACACTTTTTTCACCCTTTGCCCAAGCACAGCACCCACAACAACATCGCTTGCATCACACATAAGCTCAAATGGTGAACTCCAATCCGGCACCATGATAATGGGAGTGGTGGTGAGCTTGTGTTTTAAGAGTTCAAAAGCTTGCATACAATGCTCATCAAAACTAAATTTAGCATCCTTCTCTAACAGCTTGCATAATGGATTCACCACCTTAGAGAAATTTTTGATAAACCGCCAGTAAAAACCGGTATGGCCAAGAAAGCTACGTACTCCTCTCATTTAAATAGGTGGTGGAAATTTTGAAATAACCTCGATATTTGCCTTATCAACCTCAATGCCATTCTTTGAAATCTTATGGCCCAAAACGATTCCTTCTTCCACCATAAAGTGGCATTTTTTCCCAATTCAAGACCAAATTCGTTTCTTCACACCGAGAAAGGACTCTATCAAGATGACTCAAGCATTCATCGAAAGAATCCCCGACGACACTAAAGTCGTCCATAAATACTTCTAGAAAGTCCTCCACCATGTCGGTGAAGATTGCCATCATACATCTTTGGAAAGTGGCTGGGGCATTACTGAGTCGGAATGGAATGCAAGAAAAGACAAAAGTGCCATATGGGCAAGTAAAGGTAGTCTTCTCTTGATCCTCCAGGGCTATCAAAATTTGATTATATCCAAAATACCATCGAGGAAACAATAAAAGGCCCGGCCTGCGAGCCTATCCAACATTTGATCCAGGAATGGTAAAGGAAAATGGTCTTTGCGGGTTACCATGTTAAGATTGTGGTATTCCATGCACACCCGTCATTTGGTAACCGTCCTTGTAGGAATGAGCTCATTTTTATCATTTTTATCACTGTCATTCCACCCTTTTTCGGAACGCATTGGACCGCAGAAGTCCAAGCGCTATCCGAAATTGGATAGACAACACCCGCATCAAGCCATTTTATAATCTCCTTTTTCACCACCTCTTGCATAGCTTCATTGAGTCTTCTTTGATGTTCAACGGAGGGATTGGATCCATCCTCCAATATGATCTTATGCACGCAAAAGGTGGGGCTAATACCCCGAATATCAACCAAGGTCCAACCGATTGCCTTATTCCTCCTCCTTAGCACTTTTAAAGTTGAGTCAACCTGCAATTGGGTTAGGCAAGAGGAAAGAATAACTGGTAAAGTACAAGAGGGACCAAGGTATTCATACCTGAGGTGGGAAGGAAGCGGCTTCAACTCCAGATTCGGAGGTTCTTCAATGGATGGCTTTGTTGGTGGGGTCTTCCTGTTCTCCAAGTCCAATGACAATTTTCTGGGAGCATAAGAATAAGACCCCATGCCCTGAAGGGCATGGGTTCTCTCAAGCACACCATCCACCACTGAGTCCTCGTGATTCAACAAGGCCAACTCCATAGGATCATCAGCATGGATCATAGCACTGGCATCGTTAATAATAACCTCGGACACGAGGTCTATAAAAGATCAAACTTCAGTGTTGTTGTGCTGCTTCATAGATTTTCATACATGGAAGACCATTTTTTCATCACCAACTCTGAATGTAAGTTCCCCAGCTTCAACATCGACCAAGGCCTTCCCGGTGGCAAGGAAAGGCCTCCCCAAGATAATAGGGACCTCAAAATCAACCTCATAGTCGAGGATAACAAAATCTGCCGGCAATATGAATTTGTCCACTCTCATTAAGACATCATCAATAATACCTAGGGGCCTCTTCATTGATCTATCCGCCATTTGCAAACGCATATAGGTCTCCCTAGGTTTTCCGATCCCAAAAGTCTTAAACACAAAATATGGCATCAAATTTATGCTTGCCCCAAGATCACATAGGGATTTTGCAAAGTCTGCACCCCCAATTGTGCAAGGAATAGTGAAGGCACCCAGATCTTCAAGTTTTGGTGTCATGGAGTGAACAATAGCACTCACTTGGTGAGTCATCTTAATGGTCTCACACTCCATGGACCGCTTCTTAGTCACCAAGTCCTTCATGAACTTAGCGTATCCTAGCATTTTCTCCAAGGCCTCAACCAATGGAACATTTATTGTAAGACTCTTCATCATATCAAAGAACTTTTTAAACTGGGTCTCTTGCTTCTGTTTTGCCAATCTTTGAGGATAGGGAGGAGGTGGCCTAGTCAATGGTGCCTTTGGGGCCACCGGTTTCGGCATGTCAATTATGTGCCCCATAGACGGGTTCACATTTCCACCCAAATCTTCCCCATTTTCATGAATGTCAATTCTTACCTCACCTTCAATTGGCTCATCCATTGCTTGTTCCACATCACTTGGTAACTCATCTTGGGGTACAACTTCATCATCAACAACCTTCTTTGGCCCTGAAGTACTTGCTTCACTACCTTTTCCACTCCGAGTAGTTACCGCCATGGCATGACCGGTGTTGTTGTTGTTCCCACCCTTGGGGTTCACTACCGTATCACGCGGTAGTTCACCCTTCGGGCGTGTATTTAAGGCATGTGAAATCTGGCCCATTTGTACTTCAAGATTTAGGATAGAAGTAGTGTGAGAGGATATCTGGGCATCAGATTCTACATTTCTCTCCATCATATGTTTGAACATGTTTTCTATTCGACCCATTTCCAAGCTTGAAGAACTTTGTCCATGAGATTGATATGGAGAGGGGTTGCTTGGTTGTTGGTACATCGGGGGCCTTTGAAAACNGGTGAATTGGAGATGGAAACGGAGCTAAAGGGATGCAAATACGTCGAAAATACGCTTAAGGGTCGAAGAGGAAACACCCGGGCGATAGCCGGGCGCCAGAGCCCAAAAGCCTGACCCTACCTGGCATTAGGGTTGAAACGCCAGCCCTACCCTGGAGTTAGCCAGGCATTGGGTTGAAACGCCAGCCCTACCCTGGCGTTAGCCAGGCACCAGGGTCCAAACGCCCGGGGTCCCAGGTTCAGCCAATTCCGAGTTTTGACGAGTTTAAGTGT
>ML369673.1:76502-94403 GCA_005239525.1 Nicotiana knightiana | reverse complement strand
ACTGGGTCTCTTGCTTCTGTTTTGCCAATCTCTGAGGATAGGGAGGAGGTGGCCTAGGCAATGATGCCTTTGGGGCCACCGACTCCGGCATATCAATTATGTGTTCCCTAGACGGGTTCACATTTCTATCCAAGTCCTCCCCATTGTCATGAATGTCAATTATTACCTCACCTTAACTTGGCTCATGCAATGCTTACTCCACATCAGCTGGTAGCTCATCTTTGGGTATAACTTCATCATCATCAACAACTTTCTTTTTCCCTGAATTACTTGCCTCCATACCTTTTCTAATCCGAGTGGTTACCGCCATAGCATGACAGGTGTTTTTTTTGTTCCCACCCTTGGGGTTCACCACCGTATCACTTGGTAGTGCACCCTTCGGGCGTGTGTTTAAGGCTTGTGAAATCTGGCCCATTTGTACTTCAAGATTTTGGATGGAAGTAGTGTGAGAGGATATCTGGGCATCGGATTCTGCATTCCTCTCCATCATATGTTTGAACATGTTTTCTATCCGACCCATTTCCGATCTTGAAGAACTTTCCCATGAGATTGATATGGAGGGGGGTTGCTTGGTTGTTGGTACATCGAGGGCCTTCGAAAACCCGACCCTCGATTACCTTCACCTCCCCAATTTTTGTTGTTGTTCCTTCCATTCCAATTCCCTTCATTGTTGTTCCCCCATTGTCGGTCATTATTGTTGATCCATTGACGATCATTGGTATTGCTCAAATTTCTAGCATTGTTATTGTTCCAGTTTCGTGGCCTTTGGTTCCCCCAATTTTGTGTATTACCTTGCACTTGGTAGTTGTTTGCATACATAACATCCTCATCTTGGTCATTGTAACTTTCATCTTGTTCGTGACCACTTGGCCCTTGATCACCATGGTTTTGCCTAACATTCCGCCGAGGTCTCCTTTGGTTTCTTTGCATATGAACTCCTTCCATAGCATTTACTTTCTTAGGCCCTTTCAAATGTTGGAGTTGGGCTTTACCAAGTTGGTTCATGGTTGTTGTAAGCTCGACAATTGCTTTCCCTTGTTCTTGGAGTTCCTTGTGGAGACTATTCACACCGGTTTCCCCTTGATGCACATTTTCTCTACTTTGCCAAGCCGAAGATGTGTCGACCATTTCATCAAGAACGTCACATGCCTCTGGGTATGTCAACTTCATAAAATTACCACCGGAAAATTGGTTGACCAAACATTTATTTACCGTGTTGGTTCCCCGGTAGAATGTTTGTTGTATCATAGCCTCGGTCATGTCATTGTTAGGGCATTCCTTGACCATGGTTCTATAGCGTTCCCATATTTCATGTAGGGGCTCGTTTGGCTCTTGTTTGAATGCCAAAATCTCATCTCGAAGGGCTGGCATGTGGCTTGGGGATAAAAATTTTGCAATAAATTTATCCGCAAGCTCATCCTAAGTGGATATATAATGGTTTGGGAGACGCTCAAGCCAATCCAATGCTCTTCCCCTAAGTGAGAATGGGAACAACTGTAACCTTAATGCGTCCTCAGACACATTAGTTTGCTTACTCCCCCAACATGTATCAACAAAGCCTTTGAGATGCTTATAGGCATTCTGATGAGCGGCTCCAGTGAAGTATCTTCTTTCCTCTAGGAGAGTGAGCATAACATTTGTGATTTGGAAGTTCCCCGCTCGAATCCTTGGTGGGACTATTGCAATAGCATACCCCTCGTTTGGAAGGACTTGAGGATCAGCTCTAGGGGATGGAGGTGGGGGAGGGGCTGGAACATCATCCCGAATGTTGGCCTGTCGGCCTCTTCTTTGTGGAGGAATTTGATTGATTTCATCTTCTTGATTTTCATAAACCTCCTCCCCCGGAATCACATTTCCTAGTGGATCGTCCATTCTACCTAAGTACACAAAACAAGGAAGTTAAAAATAGAAGGAAAGAAAAATACACTACGCTTCTAGTCACAAATATAGTCACACGGTTAAAGCTCCCCGGCAACGGCGCCAAAAAGTGACGACGCCTCACCCACACTACTATATAAGTATGAAGGCAAAGGTGGTGTAGATTTTACACGAATGGTCCGGATCGAATCCACAGGGAGCCTATAGATGGGAGTGAGTGTATAAGTGATCTAGAAGGGTCGAGTGTTTCTAATTGCACTTCTAAACATTGGTTGATGATAAACTATACTAAATGTATTCTATTGTTTGTAAGCTAAGTAATGACTAACTTTGTTTTGTTTTTGTTGTTGTTTTCTAATATTGATAAAGTCACTAGGGTTGTGACTGTGGCCTGGGTGGATACACAAAGGGATTCAATTCTAAGATCGGGGAATTTTCTAAGGATATAGCTATAACCAAAGCATGAAGGTGCTCACTATATACCTCTCGGTAGTTTGAGTGATTATACCCTAATTTCCTCTCTCGAGATCAATTGGGTTCCGAATAATAAAGCAATATAGGCTTAGGTAGGGTATTACTCTCTCGAGGTTTAACCCGTTAACTAAGGCTCAAGTAGGGTTTTACCATTTCTGGGCTTAACCCCTTTGATTGGGACTACCAATCTCTTGATAATGCCCTAATTTCCTATTAGGCAAATTTCTACACTCATGTCTTCTTTCTCAAGAAAGACCCAAGTCATGAAAAGGTTAATTAGTGTTTGCAACCACTAATTATAGCAATAAAAACCATGAAATAGGCTAAATAGCCAACACCCATTGATTTCTCAACCTTAATTTCAAAACCCCATTACATACCCACACTAGGGTTGAGCCACAACCTTAGCTAATGGGTCTATCTACTCATAATCAAAGATGAGAACAATGATAGAGAAGAAGAATAACCCATTTAATTGATTCCTAATAATGAAATTGAAGTTTTCAATGTTAAAAATGCAAGAATAAAGCTAAAGAAATAAAAAACCTAAAATATTCACGAGCTCTCTACTCTGAAAAACAGCTGATATATTCCAAATTACTAAATAAATTACAAAATAGTCTATTTATAGTCTGCCAAATTTTCGGACAAAAATACCCCTGCAGGACCACTATGGATCGCGAAAACATGACTGCGGTCCGCGGAAACATTGGGACCTCACTGGACTTCCACCGCGGTCCGCGAAACTTCGATCGCGGCCGTGGTGGTTGATGATCAAATTTCTGAGCTCACTGGAAATGCCGCGAAACCACGACTGCGGCCGCGGTGGCTGATGGACTTAATTTCTGAGCTCACTGGAAAGGCACCGCGGTCCGTGAAACCACGACCGCGGCCGCGGTGGCCTTGTTCTCTTGAGTAGCCTTGTCGGGTTTGATCCTTGTGCTGGATTCACTCCTATTTTGAGCATATTTTAGACTGAATGCCTTCATTTCTGGTTCAATCCTGCAACAAGCACAACGTATAAGCTTTCGGGGCTATTTTGTGTAAAATTGTATCCAAAATTCATGTATAAGTGCACGGAAAACGAGACAAAAAGCCAAGTTATCAAGTCCCATAGAGTGGATTTCACTACCTTCCAGTTGGAGGGCAGAGCTCATAGGTAGTGGCAGTCCTATATTCTCAGCAGTCGAGCAGATTCTCCTCCTGTCACTTGGGAGCAGTTCACGCAGATGTTTCTGGATAGATATATCCCACCCTCTGAGAGGGAAGAGTTGCAGTATCAGTTTGAGCGGCTAGAGCAGGGTCAGATTTCAGTGACAGATTATGAGGCGAGATTTTTAGAGTTGTCTCACCATGCACTCATGATACTACCTACTGATGCAGAGTGGGTGCGGAGATTTGTGGCTGGGTTGCATCCAGGTATTAGGGCCACCATGGCCCAAGAGGTGGATATGGGTACTCCTTATCAGCTTGTGGGAGAGAATGCTCGCAGAATCGAGGGGTTACAGTCGAGGAGTAGGGAGCAGGGGCAGTAGGACAAGAGGGATAGAATCTCCGAAGATTTCATAGGTGCCCCAGCTAGGGGCAGAGGTCAGTTTAGCAGTAGTCAGCCCAGCAAGCCTTCATATTCAGCACCTCCACCATCTCCCCGAGGTGTTCCAGCGAGGCCTCATTTCAGCGCCATGCCAGAGCGTTCCTACCATCCTCCGGCCATTCAGAGTTCACCCAGTGGTTATCCCAGTCATCCGAGATCCTACGACCCCTACTTCAGTGCTAAGCCCGAGGGCTCACATCGCCTTCCGGCGATTCAGGGTTGTTCTTCGGGGAAGCAAACTATGGTACATGGGGGTTGTTACGAGTGTGGGGAGCCAGGTCATATGAGGCGGCATTGTCCCAGGTTTCGGGTCAAGGACGTACAGCAGGGTTATCAATCGATGGGTCCAGCACCAGCAGTCCGGCCACCTAGAGGTGGAGGACAAGTCGGCAGGGGTCTTTCTTGAGGTGGAGGCCAGTCAGCGGGAGGTCAGGCAGCTCCTGTTGACTCTGGTGGAGCTCATTCTTCAGATACTCCCACTAGATTCTATGCCATTCCGGCAAGATCAGATGCAGTGGCCTCAGACGCCGTGATCATAGGTATTATCTCAGTACGTGGTAGAGAGGTTTCAGTATTATTTGATCCAGGATCCACCTATTCCTATGTTTCAGCCTTATTTGCTCATTTCCTGGATGTTCCTCATGAGTCCTTGGGTTCTCCTATATATGTGTCGACTCTTGTGGGCGATTCTGTGGTGGTAGACCGGATCTATCGATCTTATGTGATCACCTTTTGTGGGTTCGAGACCAAAGCGGACCTTTTATTGCTCGACATGGTTGATTTTGAGGTTATTCTAGGCATGGATTGGCTATCTCCTTATCATGCCATGCTGGATTGCCATGCCAAGACAGTTACTTTAGCCATGCCCGAGTCGCCTAAGCTGGAGTGGAGAGGTTCCTCAGTTAGTGCAGCCAGCTGGGTTATTTCATTCATGAAGGCTCGACATATGGTCGATAAGGGTTGTCTGGCCAATCTTTATTATGTGTGGGACACCACCGCTGAGTCTCCGACGATTGATTCAGTGCCAGTTGTCCGAGAGTTTGCTGATGTATTTCCTTCAGACATTCCGAGCATGCCTCCGGATCGTGATATTGATTTCTGCATTGATTTAGCTCCATGCACCCAACCTATATCTATTCCTTTGTACCTTATGGATCCGAAAGATTTGAAGGAGTTGAAGGAGCAGCTTGAGGAGTAATTGGCTAAGGGGTTCATCAGACCAAGTGTATCGCCATGGGGTGCTCCAGTTCTATTCGTGAAGAAGAAAGATGGGTCCATACGGATGTGTATTGATTACCGCCAGTTGAACAAGGTCACCATTAAGAACAAGTATCCTTTGCCGCGCATCGATGATTTGTTTGACCAGTTGCAAGGTGCTAGGGTGTTTTCTAAGATTGATTTGAGATCGGGATATCATTAGTTAAAGATTCGGGCCCCAGATGTTCCGAAGACTGCTTTCTGTACGAGATATGGCCACTATGAGTTCCTAGTGATGTCCTTTGGCTTGACTAATGCCCCAGAAGCATTCATGGACTTGATGAATAGGGTGTTCAGGCCGTATATTGATTCCTTCATCATTGTCCTTATTGATGACATCTTGATTTACTCATGTAGCCTGGGGGAGCACGAGCAGAATTTGAGAGTTGTGCTCCAGACTTTGCGAGAACATAAGCTATATGCAAAGTTCTCCAAGTGTGAGTTCTGGTTGGATTCTGTAGCATTCTTGGGGCATGTGGTATCCGAAGAGGGTATCAAGGTTGATACTCAGAAGATCGAGGCAGTTCAGAGTTGGCCTCGTCCTACTTCAGCTACAGAGATCAGGAGCTTTTTGGGCCTAGCAGGGTATTACCGCCGATTTGTGGAGGGGTTATCTTCTATTGCATCCCCATTGACTAGATTGACTCAGAAGAATGCCTCGTTTTGATGGTCTGACGAGTGTGAGGCGAACTTTCAGAAGCTCAAGGCGACATTGACTTCAGCGCCAGTTCTGGTATTGCCTTCCGGTTCTGGGATGTACGTAGTTTTCACGCGTTGGCTTGGGGTGCGTGTTGATGCAGGAAGGGAGAGTTATTGCTTATGCTTCGCACCAACTGAAGGTTCATAAGACGAATTACCTAGTGCACGATTTGCAATTGGCGGCGATTATTCATGCTCTTAAGATTTGGAGGCACTACTTGCATGGGGTGTCCTGTGAGGTTTATACAGACCACCGCAGCTTGCAGAACTTGTTCAAGCAGATAGATCTCAATCTGAGGCAGCGCAGATGGCTTGAGTTATTGAAAGATTATGATATCACCATTCTTTATCATCCGGGCAAGGTAAAGGTTGTTTGTAGCAGGTTTTTGATGCGTTAAAACAATTGGGTTTGGATGAGTTTAATCAGTGAAAAATGTTGAAATTTGGTGCTGGGATTTTGAGGTTGGTTCTTCGGTTGTTTTTGCAGGATTTTAATGGAGTTTAGGTGGGTTTATGCTGGCTTGGGGAAGAAGATCTTGCCCTTTTTTTTTGGGTCTTTTTTCAGCCCTTTTTTTTTCGTTTTGTGTATGTGTATATATATAATAGTGTGACTTGTTTTCCAAGAATGAATTGAGATAAGAGTATGTGTGAGTGATCACTACTAAAGAATATTTTTGTTATTTTTCCTTGGCATCTAGCGTGTGTGTTTGTTATTGTGCAGGTGAAAATTTATTAGGAGATAAGGTGGGGCCCACATCTTAATTGGTTTCCTTTGTTTATTTTTTTTTAGCTTTTCTTATTATCCTTTTCTATTTCTTCATTTCCTTTTTTTTTCTTTTTTGTTTGTTTTCCATTTTTTTTTTCTTTTTACTCTAAAGATGCATTAAAATACTAATTTTATCTATAATAACATTGAATAGTTAAAAAGAAAAAGAAGATAGTCATATTAAAGAAGTCTAAATATGTACAACTTAAAATCACACTAAACCAAGTAAGAGTATTTTATTTTTTTTTAAAAACTTTTCTTTTTATCTTTTTTTTTTTTGTAAAAATAGAATAAAACTAACTAGACAAACATCAAATAAGCTAAAACAAAGAAAATATTTTGTAGTTTTAATATTAGGCCTAAAATTAACATCTAAGCACTAAAAGGGTATAAAATTTCCTGGGAGGGTAAAAAATTACATGTTTACAGCGGGCGTCGGTTGGGTGTATTCTGAGGAGGTGCTGGGTTTTGGGTATTTGGATGGTTGATATCTGGGACGTTTAGTGTGAAGGAGAGGTCTTCCAAGTTACAGACCTGCTCAAGCTCACCCTGTAGTTCAAGTATCTTCTGTTCAAGCCGCAAAACCAAGTCATTTGGTGCCAGAGTACTCCGACCATCAGAAGTTTCCACATTCTCAGCATGTGTGGTGTTATCTTTTCTGATGCCACTCATATCGTCCATCTTAGATTTCATTTTGCCTTTTGGTGCACTTGGAGGCTGAGGAGGTGCATGGACGCTCGATCTGAGAATAATCAAAAAGAAAGAAAAACAAAAGGTAACCAAGTTAGTGAGGGTTCTGAAAAATATTTGCAGTATTTAAACACATATTGCGGGAATGTAAATTCGTGTCCTAATTTGGGAGCCTCATTGTGCCCGAGGTAGGCCTAGCGACAAGTAGATTTGAAGAATTTAATTCCAATAAGGTAAGTCACTAATGGCACTTGGCCTAATCTACTTGGTCTCAAAAGGACCTTCTACATGCCTGATTCTCTTGGATCCATCGATCAGGTTCCCCAGGTCGCACATGTCCAGCAGCAGGTATGCCCTGGCGAGATGTCCTCCTTCGATACCTTCAGCATTCTGGCAGTCTATGATTCTTTTCCTCATCTTCCCTTCCAGCTCCATCAGACCATGCTCCAGATATTCTAGCCTTTTATTCGATCTGGTAGCCATTTCCCTCCATTCATTGATTAATTCCATATTAGTCTGGTGTTGTTCCAGATGCTCAGCCTCGGACTCGTGAACCCTTTTGCGCAATCTTTTATACTTCATTTGTGCTTCGACAGCTTCATCTATGACTTTGTTTCCTCAACTGGCCCCTGGCTCGACTGTTCCCGCTATGCAGTTTTCCAACCACGATGGGTAAAAGTACACATGCCCTGCACGATATCGATCCTGCTCGATGGTGTCCCGTTCCACAATAATCTTCAAGTGCCACATATGTTGAGCTTCACATTTATATGGGATGTCATCATCTTGGAAATCCGCCCTATAGTGACTCATTTTGGAGACTCATGGTATAATCTGTTTTCTACCAGCTTGTCTCATGACCCTGATAGGAACATAGGGGTGTATACCCCTTAACACCATCAACACCAAGTAGAGAGCATCCCTAGATCGGATGATGAACTCACTGGTGGGGAACCACTCGAACATCCCAGTGAACCTGGTACTCAGTCAAGTTGTCGAAAAATTGCACCCATTCTGTAGCATTCTCCGGTTGAGCGAACCTGTCTAGGATAAAGTTCATTCTCTTGGGGTGATGAAAGGTTATGTGATCGTTTCATGGTCTTTGTGGAAACTCTTGGCGGTATTGACCTCTATGGAAATGTTCTAGCAACAAAATCTGTAGTAGCAGATTACAACCCTCGAAGTGTTTGAACCCTTTCTGGCAGCAATCCAAGGCCCGATATATGTCTGTTATAATCATACGGACAATGGTATATGTTTGTCCCTCGATTCCCTCCATTAAAGCTTTGGTTACCATGGCCATTCTGGTGTGAATTCTATCCATTTTTCTTGGAAACACTATCATACCCAAGAAGCAGACGATAAACACGAAAACCCTGAGATGAATCCAACCCAAAGAAGTGATGGAGAACTCATCATGAAAGATATGGTAAGATTTGTTGTGACCATATCGTTCATAAAGGAAGTCGAAGGGTATATAGGACATCTTCACACACACAAAGTCATCATTCTTTTTTAAACCCATCATTTTCAGAAACCCTTTGGGAGTGCGATTTTCCCGCACCAATAAACCCGTACTATCCTAAGGTAGTCCAGCGAATCCCCCTATTTCCTCAAAAAGAGGGGTCATTTCTATGCTGCCAAACTGGAATACGGTCCTTTCTCCGTCCCAGAACATAGTGGAATCTTCGATCAACATGTTGTTTGGTTGGATATCTAATAAGGAAGGTAGGTTTCCAAGGACTCTTTTTACATGGTTTTTATCGCTTGACGGAAGGTCTTCCCACCAATCTAGCAACAATGGTGGTATGTTACGGACCATGCCGTACCTGGGGACTTCGTGCCTCATTTTATGCAAAACAAATAAGGTTAGACCCTTTCCCCCTCCACATTCGAATATTTATACATTAACGATTAGCATATTGCCATTTATTTCTCCAAATTAATGCACAGATTGTGGTTGGGTCCATTGGGATTATGGAAACCTCGGTGGACTTCGGACAAGGCTTTTCTTAAAAGGTTATTATGTAGACAACATATTAACACAGGATACGTTTGACCGTGATGCATGTACAATTATAATCAGAGTAAGGTTTCTATAGAGGTCTAGACTGGTACCCTCAAGCGGACAACTTGAGGGGGAAAGGCACAGAACCATCGACTGCACCATTGATCGACTAGTTTTACCGCAAATAAGCCTTTCCAAATTCAAATAGGGTGATATAGGAAGAGCGCAAACACTCATCAAGCGTTGCTTTGGTATTAGTTATGCACGAATGGAATATGATGTCGAGCATGATTTATGCAACAAAAAATGGCACGTTGTAACGTATTTGCACGATGAAAAATGATAAATACGGTATTTAATAATTGTAAAGGCATTTAAAAAAAACAATGAGACAAGTGAGTTTCCATAGTAAAGAGTAATAAAACAAGAAAGAGAATCGTAATGATTGAAGGTAGGCAAATAAATCCACATAAAGTGGGAAGGGGAAGGGGTATGCAAGTATTTATGGAATATTAAAGGCATGCTTAAAGACTAATTCACAAAAATCAGGTTCGTTATGGTAAGAGCCTAAAAATATCCCCAGCAGAGTCGCCATGCTGTCGCGCCTCCTTTTTCTCGCGAAATTGGGTTTTGATGTTTTGGGAAACTCTCTTTTCGGGATAGGTCTGGAATTGGAAGATTCGCCACCTTAGGGATTAAGGTGCGTTAGGGAGCCTAGAGCAATTAACTCATTTAACCAGTTTATATCACCAGAGATCGGGTAAGGGATCAAATTACCTTGAGGGGAAGGTGTTAGGCACCCCTCGAGGTCCACAACAGTGGGTCTCGACCGAACTTAAATTAAGTGAATTATTCTAAAAGGGGAGAAAGTAATTTGGACAAATATGATATTCAATCTATTTTAAACAGAGGTATGAGGGGGGTCCTAAGGTTTTTAGCCTATAGGATCATTCCATGCAAACTTTGTAACTGATAGTAGCCTATGTTATGAAATGTAGATGCTATTTATACTCTAAGTTAACCATACTTTATTGATGTTTAAATGATAAAAGATAACAAAATGCTCTAATTGAGATTTCTATGTTTTGCAGGAGCCACTCCGAGCTAGGAGGAAGATGAAGAGCGTTTTGGAGTCAATTCTGTACATACAAGGCCAATCAATGATAGCCCGGATGAAAAAGAGCAAGAAAGACAAAGAAGACAGTGAAAGTCAGGTCCCCGCGCGATGGGATGCGGCGCAAAACAGAAAGGTTGTGAATGACAGCGGTTGAGACCGCGACCGCGGTCGGGGGTTTAGTAGTGAAGAAGTTCAGGGGCTAAAGTGTATATTCCTGAGCAATTAACCTAACCCTAAAAGAACCCAAAACTCGCTCAAAAGTCAGTTTTTAAGCATGTTTTAGACTCAATTGGAGGCAAGAACAAGTGAGAGGAGATCAAGCCATCTTTAGAGTTTTTGTTTCTTCTTATTTTTACCACTAATTGTGAATCATGAACCATATTATTGCTTTATTTTATGTTAGTATGAGTAGCTAAACATTCAGTCTAGGGTTGATGGAACCAATTTTTGGATGAAGTTTTTAACTCTATTCTGATATAATCAAGCTGTGTTTGTTCTATGATTGTTCAAAATGTTTTGTATTGTGATTAATTGAATGGGCCCTTTATTAATCATGTCTAATTGCCTTGTGTTGCTTGAGAAAGAATACTTGGTTACATTGTTGTTGAACAACACCACTTTTGGGTAATTGAAGAGATTAATTGCTTGAATTTAAAAGTGAGTTTAGAAATAATGAAGCTTTGGTGAGATAATTCTGAGGTGCATAAATTGTTAGCTAGAGTAGTTCGAAAGAATACTTCTAGTAAATTATCGTAATTGATCAAGAGATGATTACAGTAGCCCATAACTCATAATCCTCATAGAGTATTACGGAGAGATTATAGCTAACGAGTTAAGAATTAATCCGGCAATTGGGGAAATCAATACCCTAGATCTTTCTACCCTTGAATTCATCTTTATTCTTTATTATTGTTAGTTTTATTATCATTTTACTTTAGCTAAATAAATTTCACTGTTTATTGATAAAAATCTTGCATCCTGAAATTGTCTGAGCTTGTTACTAGCATTATTAAGAGTTGTAGTAAATAGGTTAGTTCCCTGGATTCGACTACAGAATTAAACCAGATTATATTTGCAGCGACCGCTTTGTCCTTTTTATAAGGCATAGTTGTGGGCGATAAAATTTTAACATCGTTGACGGGGAACTAACGGTGTTATTTATTACAACTTAGAAGAATTGCTAGAATTTTTAGTTTAGACCAATTTTCTACGGTGTTATAAACTTTTCCATTGAAATTCTAATGGTTGAACTCTCTTATGACTCAGGTGTATGCCTAGAAGCTCTTCGGGGACTAGTGAAATTTTCGGAGGACTCTCAGACCCCGAGAAAACATTCAGGGAATTAAACCGTGCCAACAAGAAGAACAAACAGTCACAACAATAACACCAACTCGAAATTGAAATGGACAACATGGATGACATCGATGCAAACAATCGGGACAACCGGGTTGATCCGAATAATAGAGTGGTGGAACCTCTTGTGCCAGAAGGTGATTTTTATGATTGGGCACAGTCAACTGCTGACAACCTGGCCACTACCATTGCTATGCCCCAGATACAAGAGGAGACATTCCAGATCACCAATAACATGTTGCATCTGTTGCAGAATAAGGGATTGTTCTCCGGGTCACACATTGAAGACCCACAACAACACTTGAAAATTTTCTTGTCAATTTGTGTGACCCAAAGGCAGTCGAATGTGACCCTGGAAGCCATCAAGCTGTTATTGTTTTCGTTCTCAATGACTGGAGAGGCTCAAACTTGGCTGAATTCGCTCCCAATAAATTCCATTGCCACTTGGGAGGAATTAGTCAAGCAGTTCCTAAACAAGTTCTATCCTCCCAACAAGACTGCAAGGCAGATTGATGAGATATTGCAGTACAAGCAGAAACCTATTGAAACCTTGCAGGATACATGGGAAAGGTTCAAAGGGATGGTAGTGAAGTGTCCACGCCATGGCATACCAGACCATATGCTTGGCCAGAGATTCTACATGGTTTTGGAAGACAATTCGAAAGCTAATGTAGACGCTTCAGCTGGGGGTGCATTTATGAGAAAGACATTCACAGAGTGTAAGATTCTTTTCGATAAGATGGCTCAGAATTCAGGCTGGATGACGAGAGGTACGACTCTGACACCAATAGTGCATTCTGTCCCTCTTGACCCAAATAATTCACATGCAAAGACCATAGCTACGATCATGACTCAGATGAGTATATTGACAAAGAAGATTGACGAGATGGGTACAAAGCAAGTGCATATTGTTGATACAATAAATGGAGGATTATGTACCCCTTACATTAATCAGTCTTATGTGTGCTCATGGACTGGAGAGAGTTATAACCAGGGATTCAAAGAGAAAATGAACTATGTTAATAATTTTGGGGGTCAGAGGAAAGGAGGACAACAATGGGGGGCCAGCACTTAACCAGCAGTACAGACCCAACATTCCAGAACCTGGAGGTATATGGACACAAGGACAAGTGGTGCCATATCAAAGGCAATAGGGCTATCAACAGCAGCACCAGCTACAGTTGGCATATCAGCCACCTCATCAGCAGCAAGACAACAACATGGTAGAAATTACTGGCATGCTGCAGCAACTCATTGGAATAAATGGTAAGATGTAGGAAAAGTTGGCAGCACATGACTCAGCAATTAAAGGCATTGAAACTCAATTGGGACAGTTGTCCATGGCATTAAACAACTGCCCCCAAGGAATATTGTCGGCAGACACAAATATTAACCCAAAGGAGCAAAACCCAAATCAGCTAATGGTAGTAAGTCTATGGAATGTGAGAGATTTAGACTAGGGGTGGGCATCGGTCGATTCGGTTCGGTTATGAATATTATCAGTTTAGCATATCGGTTATCGATTTGCAAATATGATAAACTGATAGCCAAACCGATAAGATATTAGTTATCAGTTATCGGTTAATCGGTTATCAATCATTATCGGTTCGGTTATCGGTTTACCCGATAAGATAACTCAATCTAGAGTTAAGAAAAAAAGAGAATACAATTCACTCGAGTTAAGCAAAAAAAGAGAAGAATTCACATATAGTATACTACTCAATTCTACATTCTAGCCACAAATAATATTTGAAGAATGTTTCATTTTGACAAATTCATGAACTGTGCAATCTCAAAAATTGATATTACAACTCCACAAGCATTCCATCTCCAATTCACTGCAAATATTAGTTAACTAGAACATAAATTACAATTTTTTGTTTTCCTGCCAAACCATAATCAAGATATCAATGTCATTTTCTAGAGTCCAATTTTAGCAAGAGCAACAAGAGTACTAGTAATTCAAAAGTTGTCCAAACACAACTGAAAAAGTGTTAATTCTTCAACAATAGTTGTCCAAATACATTAATAACAATACAAAGTAGTAGCAACTTTACCTTAAAATTAACAAGTACAAACATAGTACTAAAATATGAGCACAAAATAAAGAATCAAAAACAATAAAGAGATACCCATCATTTTGGGAAGACCATTCTTAGCCACTGGGAAAGAATTTATTGATTGTGATACTGGAGAACTAAATATGAGGTTGAACAATGAAGAATTAATATTCAACGTTCAACAATCCATGAGGAGACCCAGTGAATATGCAAACTGCTCACTAGTGGAGTTGTGGATGTAATATTGTAAGAAGAGGATGAGGCCCTTAATGTCAAAGATCCATTGGGAGCCTGCTTTAAAAATTTAGAAGAAATGGATGGTGAAGGGTTGGCAGAGTGGGTCATGGACCTCGAGGGTCAAGGATTCTGGAAAAGGGAACCTCAGTTCGAGCCCGTACGTTTATAAGAGAGAGTGACACCACCTGCAAAGCCATCAATAGAAGAACCACCACAGCTGGACTTGAAACCACTTCCAGCACACCTCAGGTATGCTTTATTGGGCCCTAATTCTACTTTGCATGTTATTATATCATCTGGTTTTCTAGCTGCGCAGGTAGAAAAATTATTGCAGGTATTGCAAGAATACAAAATTGCCATTGATTGGACCATGGATGACATAAAGGGTATCAGCCCAGCCTTCTGCATGCCATAAGATTCTTCTAGAAGAGGGGCACAAACCTTCCAGGGAACATCAACAACGGCTGAACCCAAATATGAAGGAAGTAGTAAAGAAGGAATTGATCAAGTGGTTGGATGCGCGTACCATCTTCCCCATCTCTGACAGCACTTGGGTCAGTCTTGTCTAGTGTGTGCTGGAAAAGAGAGGAATGGCGGTCGTACAGAATGAAAATAACGAGTTGATCTCAACTCGTTACAGTCACGAGATGGCGGAGTTGCATGGACTATCGGAAACTAAACGCAGCTACCCGAAATGACCATTTCCCATTGCCCTTCATTGACCTGATGTTGGACAGGTTAGCAGGGCAATCCCATTTCTGTTTCTTGGATGTCTACTCGGGGTATAATCAGATCTCAATAGCCCTAGAAGATAGAGAGAAAATTCCCTTCACTTGTCTGTATGGCATCTTTTCCTTTCGGAGAATGCCATTTGGACTTTGCAATGCACCGGCCACATTCCAACGGTGTATGTTAGCTTTTTTTGCTGACATGGTCAAGGACATTATGGAAGTGTTTATGGACTATTTCTCTGTGGTGTGGGATTCATTCGAAGATTGTCTTCACAACCTAAAAAGAGTGCTCAAAAGATGTGTGGAGACAAATCTGGTGCTGAATTGGGAAAAGTGCCATGTTATGGTACAAGAAGGAATAGTGTTGGGGCATAGAGTGTCCAAAAAGGGAATTGAATTCGACCGTGCTAAAGTTTATGTGATAGAGAAGCTTCCATCACCCATTTCGGTAAAGGCAGTGAGAAGTTTCATTGGGCACGCCGGATTCTATAGGCGGTTCATTAAGGATTTTTCTAAGATTGCTAACTCCTTATGTAAGCTACTTGAAAAAGACCAGTCCTTTGTGTTTTTTGATGATTGCAGGTTAGCATTTGAGGAGCTGAAGAAGATATTGGTGACTGCACCCATCATTGTTGCACCCAACTGGGAACAATCATTCGAGCTCATGTTCGATGCTAGTCATTATGCTATAGGAGCAGTTTTGGGGCAGCGCAAGGATAAGATGATGCACCTTATTTACTATGAAAGCAGGACGCTTAGTGGTGCACAGATGAACTACACAGTCACGGAAAAGGAAATACTCGATGTAGTGTTTTCCTTCGACAAATTTAGGTCATACTTAATTGGCTCAAAAGTTATTGTTTATACTGACCATGTAGCAATTAGGTACTTGATATCAAAGAAGGAGTCAAAGCCACGCTTGATTCGCTGGGTTCTGTTGCTACAAGAATTCGACCTGGAAATCCGTGACAGAAAGGGGAAGGACAACCAAGTAGTGGACCACCTCTCGAGGTTGGAAGGAACAGAAAAGAGAATGGAGGTTGAAGATATCATTGAGATATTTCGGATGAGCAGTTACGTGTTGTGACAATGGAGGAGGCACCACGTTATGTTGATATTGCTAATTACTTAGCAAGTGGTATTGTACCTTATGATCTCTCCTCAATTCAAAAGAAAAAGTTCTTCCGTGATTGTCGTGCTTATTATTGGGATGAACCTCTATTGTTTAAGATATGTTTTGATAACATGATCCGGAGGTGTATCCCCGAGCAAGATCAACCTTCATTTTTGCAAGCTTACCATGCTTCACCATATGGTGGACACTTTGTAGGAATCTGGACAGTAGCAAAGGTGTTGTAATCAGGATTCTATTGGCCTACACTATTAAAGGATGCCCATGCTTGGGTAAAAAGCTGTGATGAATGCCAAAGGACAGGCAACATATCCCGCTGTCATGAGATGCCAATGACCACAATTCAAGAGGTGGAAGTGTTTGACATGTGGGAGATCGACTTCATGGTTCCATTCGTCAGCTCATACGGTAACAAATATATATTGGTTGCAGTTGACTATGTCTCCAAGTGGGTCGACGCGGTGGCTCTCCCAACCAATGATGCAAAAGAAGTGACAAGTTTCCTAAAGAAAAACATCTTCACACATTTTGGCACCCCAAAAGCTATAATCAGTGATGGTGGCTCTTATTTTTGCAATAGAGTGTTCGCACGCCTGTTTGAGGAGTGTGGAGTTCGCCACAAGGTAGCCTCACCATACCACCCACAAACAAGCGGGCAAGTTGAATTGCCCAATAGGGAGATTAAAAGTGTCCTTACAAAAATAGTGAATGCAACAAGGACTGGTTGGGCGAAGAAGCTGGATGATGCATTGCAGGCATACCGCACAACCTTCAAAACTCCAATTGGTATGTCACCATACAAGTTGGTGTTCGGAAAGGCATGCTACCTTCTGGTAGAGCTCGAACATAAAGCACTATGGGCATTGCGGCAGCTGAATTTAGATATGCAGACAACGAGCACCAACAGAGTCACTCGGTTGCATGAGCTGGAGGAATTCAGGTTTCAGGCATTCGCGAGTGAAGAAAGGATGAAACTGATGCATGATAAGAAATCTTGGAGCAGAACTTCAAACCCGGAGATCTAGTGTTGCTATATAACTCAAGATTGAGGTTGTTTCCGAGTAAGTTGAAGTCTCGATGGTCACGACCCTTCAGAGTGGTGCAAATAATCTCAAGTGGAGTTGTGGAGATTGAATCAAAAGATGGGACAAACAAGTTCACGGTAAATGGGCAGAGATTGAAAACATTACATTGGAATGGCCAAAGAAAAAGAGGATATAGTGGTAATAACTTTGGAAGAGCCCCAGTACATGAATGAAGAGTGATGATTAGAGCCTGCGTCATGCCGCGACGTTAAATCAGGCGCTTCCTGGGAGGCAATCCATGGTTTGTTGTTATTCGTCGTACCGCGACATTAAATCAAGCGCTTCTTGGGAGGAAACCCATGATCTTCCTTTGTTTTTCTTTTGTTTTGTTGTTTTATTTGATGTGAACGAAACTAACCAGGCTAATAGTGTGCAGGGAAAGATTTGTGCACATCGGGAGGAGTCGGGGTCAAAATTTAACCCCGGAGAGGTAAAAATTGAAGAAAACATTAAAAAATTACAGAGTGTCGAACCGCGACCGCAGTCCCAACTGCGGACCTGGACGCAGTGATTAAGGGAGTTTCTGCCCAGGGTCCACGACCGCAGTCTGGGTGCGGAGATTGCATAGGGAACTGTTTTGGTTACCGCGACCAGCGGTCCCAACCGCGGACCGGTCGTGGTGTTTCAATGGTGTTCTGCCCAGCGGACACGACCGTAGAGCTGGGTGTGGTTGAATCATCAGGTAAGTATTTTTTTTATTGTTTATTTTCTTTTCTTTTCCTAAACCCCACTAAACATAAAACACTCCACCCCACCTGCCCACCCCTCCCACTTTCCTCATTCCCTTTCCCCTTCTCTTAATCTAACTCTACCCCCCCCC
>ML369673.1:27716-75947 GCA_005239525.1 Nicotiana knightiana | reverse complement strand
CCACCACCCCCCTTAAAATCCCTAAACACACGCCCCCTTTTCCCATCCTCCTCCTCTCACCAAAAGCTCTACTTATTCCTCTTCCTCCATTAACAAGATCTCACCTCCATCATTCAAGAATATCAAGTAAGTTCATGGTTTCTCTCTCCCTTTTTAATTTTTTTATTTTCTCTTTTCTAGTTTTTTTTCTTCAGATTTTTGTAGATATTTTGGAGTAAATTTGTCGTCTTTTTATTATAGAATGTGGAGGTAAAATCATGAAACTCTTGTGTTATAGGTAGATTGTGGTAAATATAGGTGTGTGAGGCCATTGTAGTTGATTTGGGAGGATTTTTTACTCTATGGGGTTATTTGTGCTAAATTGTAGCCATATGCACACTAGGTGTTTGTTGAATTGCCCCAATGAGCTTTAAATGCTATTGTGACCATGGTGCGGGTGAAGTATGAGTAACCTCTCTGGGTTCACATAATTCACACCCTTACTAATAGTGGAACTTGTTATGTCAGGTATCATGAATCCCTCCAGGAAGAGACGTGCCACAGGATCCTCGGCCAGTGGACCAGAGGTTCTTCTAGAGCTCAGGCACAGGCTAGCTCGAGCCAGTTTGACAGTAGCGGACTTGTGTCCAAAAAATCCTAGGAGAGGTTTAGTGAGAAGGAGGCAAAGAAGCCTGTGGCCGAAAATTCCATTGACAAGGCAGTCTTCATGTAGAAATCCCAAACATGTAGCGGGAGTTGTTGCGGCGTCGGCTCGAAATCTTCTTTGAGGAGCCGAAGGATGGTAGTATGATGCTAGTTAGAGAATTTTATGCAAATTTCTCGGAACATGAGAATCGGGTTGTCACGGTGTACCAAACCAGAGTGGATGCTTCACTCAAGGCTATCAGACGAGTTTACAGGTTGCCAGTCTTCGACGGGCTGGAGATTTTTATCTGACATACCAGAAAAAGCCTGTCACTTGGAACCTCTTCATCCAACCATTTGTGTGCCAGGCAAGGAATTAGTATGTGTTACACCTAGGTGCAACCTGAACTCATCCTCCCTCATTTGGGAGGCAAAGTGTTGGCTGGCCGTCATCAACAGTTGTCTGCTTTCATCGAGCAACACCACTGATGTCAATGGGCCTAGGGCATCATCGATATGGTGTTTTGTGAATGATCATGATTTCGATGTGGCCCGGCTTATCAAGGAAGAAATTTCATCCGCTCAACCGAGAAGAAGTGTGGATTCTACTTTCTTTCTCTGGTCACCAAACTGTGCAGCGCGGCAAGAGTTCCTGAGAACCCCAACATGGATGGGTTGGTGCCAAAGAAGGCCGCGTTCAGGGCAAGCAAAGTAACCATCGGGAAATACCCGGTGGCACCTGGATCTGCTCAAGATGACACCTCGGATGAGTCAAATGATGATGATGATGATGATCAGGAGGAGGCAATGCATGCCTCTCCCCCACAGGTGCAGATTTCTGATGAGGCAGGCCCGCCGGAGTGCCTGCCTGTCAGCTCTGGAGCAGGAAATGGCTGGCTACTCAAAGTGCAAAGTCTGAGAAGAAGATTATGGGCTGGTTGAGGGCGCTAGGACGAGCTTGTCGCCTCGATCCTGGCACTATCTCCGATCAGGACTGAGTACTAGGGAAGTCCCCTTACCTTACTTTGCTTTAATTTATTTGACATAGGGACAAGTCATTTTTTTAAGTGTGGGATGGGGAATGATGTGTATGTTGTTTTTGTATATGTATATATATGATTGGTAGTTTAGTTTGTTAAGTTAACTTCGACTTGGCCTGACGATGGACACCACTTGACAGGTTTCTTGAGGGACTAAAGTCGAACAAAAAAAACAAAAAAAACAAAAAGATTTTGGTTTGGTAGTAGTGTATCAACTCTCCATTGGTTTTTCTTTAAACCACAGTTCTTTTCCAAAGGTTTTTATTTGAACCGGGTGTAGTTAGTTTTTTTAAAATTTTTAGTTAGGAACTTATGGGAGAGGGAAAGAATTGAATTAGGACCCCGTAACTCCATGGTGCCTTGAATATAGATTACTTTAGTGTGACACTTAGGCTCATTAGTTGACTCTAGTGAGAAAGCCTTAAAATATGTGTTCTTGATTTGGCTTAAGTACCATGAGCAGAGTGTCTGATGATCCAAACTGAATTGAGTCATGTGCCATGTGTGAGTGAGGCTTTGTGTATTTTATGCTAACGTTTAACACCTAGAACTTGCCCTGTGTGTTTGCAAAGCGAAATGGTAGTCTTATTTGGTCTAGGAAGTGATATAGGCATTTCTTTGTTGAACACTATCTATACATGTTCCATCCACCTAATTGTATATACCATAGTTAACCCATTTGAGCTTGTAATCCAGTTTTCTTTAGCAGCCGCATTACAAGCCTTAACTAATTTTTGAATTGTCCATCTATTTGAACCTTATCACCTCTTATAAGCACTTGAATTGTGATGAAATATGTAAAATTTAAAGTGTGGGGTGATTGGTTGGGCTTTTGAGTGGAACTGAGGAAATACGGATAAAGGTGCACGGTGTTGAAAATTAATACTAAAAGCCACCTGAACTGGAAAAAAAGAGTTGTATTGTGTGAAGAATAAATCTTTGATGGTGGTGGCTTTTGAGATAATTGTGCTTAAAGAAGTAGGGGGTATGACATATTTTTGATGTAAAGGTGGAACGATGGTTTGACATAAGTATGGGCTTAAATGTTGAAATAGATGTATTAAAGTACTTAGGGAGGTGTAGTCACTATTATATCCAAATGTATCCTACCCGACCCACAGCTTACATTACATCCAAATAAATTCCTAATTGATCCTAGACTGAATGAGCTCGATTAGTAGATTAGTACACAACGGGCAAGCATATGGTGCATATTCTGTGGCACAAGAATTTTTTTTCTGAGGGTGAGCGAATTTTGTTTATTTGAAGTCCTCAGTGTGTGCGAATTGTATTGATTATGACGTAAGTCTCTTTTGAGGTGAGTAGGCACTTGACTAATGAAAGGGAGGTAAGTCTGGACCTCTGACTTAGAGTAAGTGATCCGGTTAGGGACATTGTGTGGCTAGATAGAGAGTCCGCTCTTGAGGTGTGGATGTTATGCTAAGATAGTTTACCATTGTATAATATTCTTGGTATGATGAGTAGGGAAGTTTCCCTGTGAAGTTAGGCCTGTAGAGTGTGGTTTTGTTGATCGAGGACGAGCAACGATTTAAGTGTGGGTTGTTGATAGTAGCCTATATTATGCAATGTAGACGCTATTTATACTCTAAATTAACCATACTTTATTGATGTTTAAATGATAAAAGATAACAAAATGCTCTAATTGAGATTTTTATGTTTTGCAGGAGCCACTCCGAGTTAGGAGGAAGATGAAGTTGGAGTCAATTATGTACATACAAGGCCAATCAATGATAGCTCAGATGAAAAAGAGCAAGAAAAGGCAAAAAAATGGTGAAAGCCATGTCCGCGACCGCGGACCTGGGCACGATGGGACATGGCACAAAACAAAAGGGTTGTGAACGACCGTGGTTGAGACCACGACCACGGTCGGGGGTTTAGCAACGAAGAACTTCAGGGGCTAAAGTGTAAATTCCTGGGCAATTAACCTAACCCTATAAGAACCCAAAACTCACACAAAAGTCAGTATTTAAGCTTGTTTTAGACTCAATTGGAGGCAAGAACAAGTGAGAGGAGATCAAGTCATCTTTAGAGTTTTTGTTTCTTCTTCTTTTTACCATTAATTGTGAATCATGAACCATATTATTGCTTTGTTTTATTTTAGTATGAGTAGCTAAACATTCAGTCTAGGGTTGATGGAACCAATTGTTGGATGAATTTTTTTAACTCTATTCTGATATAATCGAGCCGTATTTGTTCTATGATTGTTCAACTATGTTTTGTATTGTGATTAATCGAATGGGACCTTGATTAATCGTGTCTAATTGCCTTGTGTTGCTTGAGAAATAATACTTGGTTACATTGTTGTTGAACAACACCACTTTTGGGTAATTGAAGAGATTAATTGCTTGAATTTAAAAGTGGGTTTAGAAATAACGAAGCTTTGGTGGGATAATTCGGAGTTGCATAAATTGTTACTAGAGTAGTTCGAAAGAATGCTTCTAGTAAATTATCGTAATTGATCGAGAGATGATTACGGTAGCCCATAACTCATAATACTCATAGAGTATTACGGAGAGAATATAGCTAACGAGTTAAGAATTAATCCGGCAATTGGGGAAATCAATACCCTAGATCTTTCTACCCTTAAATTCATCTTTATTCTTGATTATTGTTAGTTTTATTATCATTTTACTTTAGCTAAATAAATTTCATTGTTTATTGATAAAAATCTTGCATCCGGAAATTGTTTGAGCTTGTTACTAGCAATATTAAGAGTTGTAGTAAATAGGTTAGTTCCATGTGGGTTCAACTCCGGACTTAAACCGGATTATACTCATAGCGACTGCTTTGTCCTTTTTATAAGGCATATTTGGGTGCGATCAGTAACTCCCTCAAGTCGGGGTGTTACTAATAGTATAAACGCATGGACTATCATCTCCTTACTACCCAATTACTATCTTTAAGTTGTTACTTAAGCGTTCTAGTAGTTTGTAGCTCGTTCCTTATGCGTGCACTACCTGTCCCTTGCCTACAACCCTGGAGGTATTAGGACCTCTATTTGGGATAGTTCTAGACCAACCTATGTTACTTAAAATGTAAAATCTAGGCGACGAAGAAAAGCAAATAGGACTTTCAGATAAAGAACAAGTATGGGCTCACATTGACCTCCACACATAGACAACAAAAGCACGCAATTAAATCAGCAAGTTTTATTAACCTTTAAGGTCCTATAGGCAAGATATCTATGCGAGAAAACAGAGTGCAGAGGCAGTTTTATTATTAAGGCGAGTATTAAAACCTGTTGTTTGCCTAATGATTTTATTCAGTATGAATCTGGGCACTTCAGACAGTAATATATCACAATTATAAACCCAGAATCATTATTAAGTCCTACAGATAGCGATTGAATTCAGAATCGACCGACAGAACCCTAAAGGCATGATTCCTACGAGCTTGTTGATTATAGACCTATAGACATGATTTCTAGGTGTAGCACTGATTTTAACTTATAAAGATAGGTTTTATTCCTTTTTCAATCATATAGGCATGCTTTCTAATTGCTGAATTGACTTAAATCTTATAGGCGTGATTTCTAAATGATGAATTGACTTAAACATTATAGGCATGATTTCTAGGTGTGAGTCTAATTGTTTATCCTATAGGCATGATATCTATTAACTGTGTATGGGCAGAAATTAAACAGATTACCAGGAAGGATAATTAACTCAACAACAAGGTCCTATAGGCATGAATGCTAATGCACATTTGTTGGAAACATGTATAGATCCTATGGACAGGATTTCTATCATGTGAATGTAAATACAGAATTAAAACGACAGTTCTATAGGCAGGACTTCTAACTTGCAAATGTAAAACACATAATTAAAACATAAGTCCTATATGCTGGATTTCTAAGCATAGTATAGGACTCATATAGTAAACAGAATTAACAGTATGATGGAATCCTATAGTAGGGTTTCTACCCAATTTGACAAAAGAATATAAGAAAAAACCCCAAGTTTTACTAAATATCCCCAGATCTGTTATTACAGAATTATTACAGCCCAAAATATCAAATGAATTACATAATGGTAATAGTTACACTATAGGGAGCCTTCTTAGGCCCAAATAAACCTGGGGACCAAGCCTTCCAACCATAACCACTTTGAAGCACAGCATAGGGATTCATAACACATTAGAACCAGGTTTATAGTGTGTCAAAGTTCCCAAGGGCCTCAGGGGACCCAGGGTAATGCTCACACTGGAACTACGCATTCAGAAGATAGTTCATAAGAAATTGGAAAACCAGTCCCCCAGTGTGTCAGAGTTCAAAGGAGTCTCATGTGGACCCTAGGAAGTTCTCACACTATGTTGGTTGAGAACCTAAATGACTAGGAGTCGGGGTTTTTAAATCAGTACACAAAAAGGAAAGAGGCAGGTTTTAAAATAGTTGGATTTCAGAAGAAACAGGATTCAGAACATAGAGTTGCAGGCAGAACTTGTAACGGCCGACCGGTCGTTTGCAGTATTGGACCCCATTCCCTAAAATGAAACTTCCCATAGCGGCTTATTATGACTTATGACTTGTGGGGACTGGTGGTTCAAGATTCGAAAGTGTTTAGGGTGCTATAGGAATACTTGGTTCCTTAAGGTTGGCCTTTAAGGCCAAGTTTGACTTCGGTCAACATTTTGGGTAAATGACCTCGGAATCGAGTTTCGACGGTTCTAGAAGCTTCGTATGATGATTTCAGACTTGGGCGTATGCTCAGAAGAGGTTTTGGATGACCCGGGAGCATTTCGGCGCCCAATATTGAAATAAGAGTTCCTTAGGTTCCTATTGTGGTTTGGGACGTGTTTTTGAGTTGTCGAGGTCCGGACGGAATTCTAAGACTGGGAATAGTTCCGTTATGTCATTTATGACTTGCCTGCAAAATTTGGTGCCATTCCGAGTAGTATAGGTCGGTTCGGCGCGTGGTTAACAAAGTCAGAAAAACTTAAAGTCCCTAAGTTTGGTTCTAGGGGTTTTGAGGTGTGATTTTGAGTTTTAGCGTTGTTTTGGGTATTCCGAAGGCTCGAGTGAGTCTGTATTATGATTTGAGACTTGTTGGTATATTTGGACGGGGACTCGGGTGGGTCCAGGTGCCTCCCGGACACCACACGAGGCCAAAAACCAGCTGAAATAGCTGCTGGTGCACCTGTTCTAGTGTGACAGCAGGTGTGGTTGCCCAGTCGCAGGTGCGGGTCGCTCCTGTAGTCCCAGCCTCGCAGGTGTGACCCCCGGGAAGCCCATCTCTCGCAGGTGCGGACAAAGTTCCGCAGGTGCGGACAAAGTTCCGTAGGAGCGGAGCTGCAAATGTGGTCTCCTCTCCGCAGGTGCGAGCCCAACCTCCTCGTCCTTTTCCGCAGGTGCGAGCCTTTGCTCGCAGGTGCGGTCCTCGAGTCGCAGGTGCGGAACCACTGCCAGGTAGTGTGTTTCTTTAAAATACGGGATTCTTCATTTTATTCCTCCACTATTACACTTGAGAGCTTGGAAAAAGGGCACCACGACCCAACCACTGAAAGGTTAGTAAATTTCATCCTAAAGTTGATTAATGCATGCATTCTTAGTAGGATTTAACTACTTAATTAGTGGAAAATTTAGGAATTTGGGTAGTAACCTAGGGCCTTCGAGAATTTAGAAAATTACCCGTGAATTGGCTATGATTTCATACAAAAATCGTATATTAATGATCCTTAGGCTATGGGTGAGTGTTTCCTTCGATAATTTTGAATCCGAGCATGCGGGCCCGGGGTTGGATTTTAGGATTTCTTCAAAAATGGTGAATTTGACTAAATAATAGGAGAATTCCATGCTTTGAATATAAACTGATATATTTTTATAACATTTGGCTAGTTTCGAGTCTGTGGGTGTCGAGTTCGGAGTTTCGAGCGCATTCTTGACCCGGGGAGTAGGTGTGACGCGAGGTGAGTCTCCTTTCTAACCTTGTAAGGGGGAACTGTCCCCCTAGGTGATTTAAATGCTATATGTGATAATTGTGGGGGCTACAAACGTACAAAGTGACGAGAGTCCGTACGTAGCGGCTATTACTATTATGTCCTGGTAGTTAGGCCCACATCATGCCTTGTGTTTTACTTGATATGAACTATATGCTTAATAAATTAAATGTTACATGCGGCTTATTTCCCTGAGGTCATGGAATTTGAGAAAACTTGTAAGGAATTGTTCACTGAAAAGTAATTATAAAAAAGGAATAATGTGTGTGCATGTGACCGCTTCATAATTTACATTCCGCAAGCGGAGTGTGATTTCCCCCACTCTTATGGGAACGGGTCGTACACCACGGCGGATTGAGAGATGCACTTTTGATTCGGGGCGTTCGATCCTCGGCAGTGCATAGAGAGGATTACTTTATGGCAGAGATGCACTTTTGGTTCGGGCCATTCGATCCTCGGCAGTGCATAGATGTGAGTACTTTATGGAAAGGTGAACTTATGGTTCGGGTCGTTCGACCCTCGACAATGAACGGACATGAATATCTTATGACTCCGGCCGGTTGTCCTTACCCTGCATGAGCATGATTTATTTGTTACTATATTCATGAACATTGATTTGACAGATATTTGGGGGAAGGTGAAGTAGTAATTGTTTTATTCATTCCAGTACTTCCTTGGATTTCAGTGCCTTATATATATTTTTTGTTTCACTGCCTTTACATGCCTACCGTTTCCATCATATTCTGTTAAATTATACTGTCGGATCTTAGTGAGTGTCCAGTCGACCTCTCATCACTACCTCTTCGAGGTTAGGCGGGATACTCACTGGGTACATATATATTTATGTACTCATGCTACGCTTCTATACTTAATTGTACAGGTTTTGAGGCTGGTGCATGTGGTTGTCGGACTGGAGCTTGATTATGATTATAGACGGACCTGACTTCACGGTGAGCTGCTTTCTCCTGGGGATTTCCGGCAGTACCATGTGGTTTCTTTTGCTTATTTACCGTCTATTTCCTTCAGACAGTGGGACTGTATATTATATCTTTTGTATATTCTGTTAGTATACCCATAGGATTTGTGACACTAGTTCCTGGCACACACGTGATATTTATTATGGATTTCGGGTTTGTATATATATGTTGGCTCACGCCTCTTCGTGACTGCTTTTGATTAAAAACTGGCTAATTATCCTTATCGATTCATGTTTTAAGTTTTAAAAATCGAGTATATGTTGAAATGTTTGATCTAATAAGAAAGAACCCTTAGTAAATTGAGTGTTGGCTTACCTGACCCTGCTGTTGGGCCCCATTACGACCTAAGTTAGGATCTTGGGTTGTGACAGAACTACACCAAGAAAACAAACAGAATTCATGCTTAAAACACTTAGCTCAAATAAATTGAAGTCTAGTGAAGTTAAATATTTAGACTAGTACTTAGGACAATCACCACACAAACAGTTAGGTATCAACCCACATAAGGGGAAACAACCTTATCGCATTATCACGGGGATTTACCCCGCAATCACTCTATCGCCACCTGTAGTTTCGGGGTTAGGTTATTTTGACCTACCCTTCCCCGGTGGCTAAACGATACTCCCAAAGCATTTATTTTTAAAAGGATTCACAACTAATTCAACATATTGTTATCGCCTCTTTGTTTCATTTTCACTTATGGACCCAAGTGTAATATCATTTTTGCACGTTGGCCGTATTTCATATTCTATACGTACTGTTTCACTTTCAAACATCATCATAGATCGTCAACAATAAACATTTCCATTCAAGACTTGAAAGTACACATTTGAGCAATTAAAGGTCTTAGGCACATGTGATTTCTTACACAATTCAACATGATAGCTTTCATTAGAATCACGTTTTGAAGTCATAACATAATAACACACAACTCATACTTAGATCACCTTCTCAAATAGTAACTCAACATAACAAGAACATTTGGAATACCTATTGAACGCATATATCTTTTCCCAAAAGATTTATTCAGAATAATCAATTTATAATAAGCAACACGGGAATTACAAGACCATTGTAGGGTTCAATTCTAAAAGAGGAGTTTAGCCAACATACCTCACTTTGAGCTTTCCTTAATCACTACACAGTTTCGTAAATCCTAGCAACTTTGATCTCTTAGATGAAGAACTTATGAGTTTCTTCTTGTGAATTCTCCAACTATAAGCATCAATTGTTGGACAGTAATCTTATGAACCTTACCTCTCACTCTATGGAACTCCCTCTCTCTAAAAATATCAAGTGTTTTTACCTTACAAATTGTCTTCTACGACTATATATTGAAATAGGGTCGGGTTAAAAAATTAGAAAAATGAAGCCTGATGCAGATCTTCAGTCGCATAACGCTTCTATTGTCCGCAAAATGGACCACATAATGGCCTTCTGGAACTGGGCATTTCTGTTTAACTTGTGGCAGGTCTGCGGTTGTCACGACCCTAAATCCTAACAGGTCTTGATGGCGCCTATCGTGGAACTAGGCTATCCAACCATCACATAACTACACATTTATTTTAATATAATTTCTCAAAATCATTAATAACCAGCATAATAGGTATAAAAAATTTCTCTAAGGCTTTAAGCCAGCATAATATAATCTGACAGCCTAAACAAATCCTCCAGAACGTGAGTCAACTGATCACGAGCATCTATCAGTAGAACTAACACTACTAATGTCATAGTACAACGTCTCAAAACAATTATCAAATACTAAATAAAGGAAGGGAAATGGAAAAGTTGTGGACGCTGGACAGCTACCTCGAAATCCCAAAAGCTGATGTCGAACGGTCACAGATAACTACTGCTCAGAACCAGTACCTGGATCTGCACACAGAGGTGCAGAGAGTAATGATGAGTACACCAACTCAGTAGTAATGAAAATAAATCACAGTCTGAGAATAAGAAACACACAGCACAAAACACCAATCCACAAAACATTAAATGCCAAGTCTCAATAAAGTGTACATAAGTTCAAAAACTAGTTTCCATAAAATCCTTTGAAACAAGTATATTTTTCAATATTTCTCAGTAAAACTCTCAGTAATATCAGTTTGAAAAATGAAGTGAATCATAGCAAAACTCAGTAAAATATCATCATAAAACTGCCCCTCGGGCTATAATCATCACTTATAAATATTCCCTCAGCACCTCACCATCACTCAGTATCAGCCCCGCGGGCAACCTCACTGTCACTCATGCCTCCCAATCACTCATCACTCGGCACTCGCACCCAGTAGGTACCTGCGCTCACTAAGGGTGTGTACAGACTCCAGAGGGGCTCCTACAACCCAAGCGCTATAAACAAGACAAATCATGGCATCAATCACTCTCAGGCACTCGGCCACTCTCATATCATAACATCCTCACAATATTGGCCCTCGTCCTCACTTAGTCAGACACTCTCAACATGCCACTCGGGCCATAAATAAACAGGGTTCTCAACCCAAAACAGTATTTCATTTCAAGAATTAATATCAACAAGCGGTGAGTGTCAAAACAATTTATCAGGAAAGACTGAGTGTAAAATCATAATTTGTAAGTGAGGAATCATCAGTAAAATATCCCCCAAGGAGTTAAAACAGATCGGCACTAGGCCCCAACCATGGATTACAACCCAAATATATCAAATCATAGTAATACTGTAAAACATATGCTTAAAAAGCAGTTTCGCAACTCAATAGTTGCCTAAAAAGGAACATATTTCCAAATTTCCAGTTCGTGCACGCCCCACACTGTCATCCAGTGTATGCGTCACTCCAAATCCGTGAAAGGATGTAAAGTCCGGGGTTTCATACCCTCAGGACAGGATTTAAAGACATTACTTACCTCAAACTAGACCGAAAAGCTATTCTGCAACACGCTTGCCTCTCAAATCAACTTCTGAATGCTCCAAGTCTATCTTTTCAGATTCATTACATCAAAATATACTAAGGGAATGAAACCCAATCAAAAAATATCAACTTTATGCACAAAATCCAAAATTAGCCAAAACCCGACCTCTGGTACCGCATATCGGAACTTGACAAATTTTATACCAACCCGATTCTCATCATCTCACGAGTCCGTACATATAAAGAACTCTGAAATCGGAATCCGTTTGACCCCTTAAATCATCCCTAAAAGGTCTCATAATTACAAGCTCTAGTTTCACATTTTTCTACTGATTTTCCCCAATAAAACACTGTTAATAAGGTCTTTAATCACACATAATCGAGTTATTGGGTCCAAAAGCCTTACCTCAATGAAGAACAATCGTTTTCCCTCTTCAAAATCGCTCCAAAAGCTCAAATCTCGTTCAAAAATGGAAGAAAACTCGAACTACTCGTTATATATACACTGTCCAGAATTTTTGCGGTACTGTTCACGCGGTATTGTTCATGCTGCTGTGAAAAAATGCAGCAGCTTTTCTTCTAGTCTAAATTGTTCTGTTAACCTTCCAAAATCTACCCTCGGCCCTCGGAATCTCAACCAAAAATACCAACACGTCCCAAAATATGATACGAACTTAGTCGAGCCTTAGAAACATCAAAAATAACATCAAAACACTAAAATCACATCGAATTCAAGCCTATGAACTTTAAAATTTCTAAATTCCACTGCCGAAACTATCCAAAACACCTCTGATTGATCTGAAATTTTGCACACATAACCAAAATGACATTATGAACCTGTTCCAACTGACAGAATTCCATTCCGGCCACGATAGCCTATTTTCCACTTCCGGCCGGAAATCGCCAAAAACTAACTTTCGCCAATTCAAGCCTAATTCTACACTGTACATCACAAAAATATTCTGGACACACTCTTAAGTCCCAAATTACCTAACGAAGCTATCCGAGCAATAAAATCCGCATTCCGAGGTTGTTACCAATAAGTCAACTCTCAGCTGACTTTTCCAACTATAAGTCTATTTTTAAAGACTAAATGACTAAATTCTTGCTACAGCCATTCCGATTCCGAGCCTACCAACTCTAACACATCATAAACAGTATAAACAACCTATGACAAGGCAAAAACAGGAATAATAATGAAATTTTTACAGAACGATAGGCCGGGTTGTTACATTCTCCCCACTTAAACACGCGTTCGTCCTCGAACGAGCCTAGAGTTGTTCAAAACACCACCAAAATTATTGTGTAACCTACCATGCACATATTCGGAGGTGATCCCACGTCACTCTACCCCATATAGATCTAATAGCACAACACAGTTGAAATTTTGAAATCCAATCCTGACCCATAAACCTTAGAACTAAATTTCCACTTCTGAGTCCATTCACAAGATCAAATTTTCACGACTATAAGCTGAAATAGTCTGAACATGCTGTATCAAGCCATATCCGCAACACAAGATGAAATCACATAATACGCATGACTCAACACTCATAGCGATGACTGCTAATCCCAATCGCTGCTCGTAACAACCCAATACCGGTAAATAACCTCTCATCAAACAAAACCTCGCTTAAACACCTTCATTTGTGCCGATGATGGAAGAAACACGTAAAAACCAGCAACCATTCGTCCGATCAGCATCAATACCATCCAGAGCCATAACTTGTGCAACTCGTGCACTCAATAACAACATCCCAAGAGCTCAATTCATAAAATAGAGAAGACTCACACGAGAGGACTATCCTGCCATTACTCTTGCCATTACCACATCATGCTAAAAGTATGATACACATCGTGAAACCATATCACACAAATCCGACACCAAGGATCATACCTCTACCTAACTGAGCTGCAAAGCGTGATCCCATCATACGCTGGACCACATGACATAATCCAAGCCACCTTACTCAAAATCAATAACCATGCGAAATTCGACATCAATTACTCAAAGTGCATTGCCATAACCATGGGGAAATCGGACAATACCATGCCACCTGAACCAGAAAGAACATAACCAACACGTCTCAATCCTACAACGCCCAATTACTTACCTTACTCAAATCTCGCTATAAAGCCCCGATAGAACTACACCCTATGCACATATATAACCAACGATAACAATTCCTACGTCTCAATCCTACAACGCCCAATTACTTACCTTACTCAAATCTCGCTATAAAGCCCCGATAGAACTACACCCTATGCACATATATAACCAACGATAACAATTCCTCGAAACACCGAAAGGTAACTCATAGATCACTCCAAAACACGAATAAGCTCAGTGACAATCAAATGGTACATCCCTCAACAATAGCAATTTGGGGTCAACAATTCCGACTCGGTGTAGAACACACACCCATACTGGCCTACCAATAATTATATTCTAAATCAACTATGGTCATCCACAACATGTAGATAACTCTCCAAAGGTTCATAATGACTGAATAATGACCTATACTAACACCGGACTAGCTTTGCTCGCATCCTCGTAGTTCACAACTACAAAAATAATTTGTTCATGAAAACTCCCAGTCTCAAAATCCATGAGGCGCACCAATTACCATATCTGATCCCAATTCCACCACTCAAATAAACACGCCCCTAATACTTTATCATTTCACGAGGGATACCCCAATAATTCCTCTGTGTCACCAAGAAACCTTAAATATCAGCAGTCGATCCAACAAGAGAGCGTCGTAACACCAATGAAGCACCCTTATTCAAACACATTGCCTTAAACACATTGTCCTTAATGAATGTATACTCTCATCCAGCCACCCAATAGTGGTATCCTTTACCTAATCATCTGAAACTGCCAGTTCTGGCCTTCCTTCCAGAATTGAACCGTGACCTCACATATTCCACTCTCCATTATACACAAAATACTGCATACACCATGCAATCCTATGATAAATATGAGAACTTCATGCTCCCTTCCTAGCCACAAACAACTACATACCCAACTAGTCAAGAACTTTCCATTTGATCCCATCTAGAAGCAAAATCACTATACATCACATGGCTCTCACGCCGGTAGAAATATACATCTCTAACCATGGTAGAAACCATCAAGACCTCTCCGAATCCCATTAGTACAACACAAAACTGGCAGGAGTGGATCCTTATAACTCAACCACGCTACGCATGCCACCAAATCCCAAGAGAATTGCTAAGAAACACATGTAACAACTCATTACCTTATAAACACCCAAAGAACTAACCATATCCCTTATCATGCCGATCTGACCTACTACCAAGTTGTCTTATTCAGCCAAGTTCCTTCTGACTTACCTTCGAATTGATATTTCTTCTTGCCATATTACTGCAATTCTCAATCCCGACTCACCGCACGAAACTCGAGCATAAAATATACTACCTAAGTCTCATAAGCCACTAAATACCCTCTCAATTTTCCCCAAATGCACCACATTAGAAGTACTTACCCTAAAGAGACTTCCTGCGAATTTAAAGTCATTACCTTCACTTTCCTGATACTGATGGATAAAATCCATGATAATGCAAACACACCACAAGCCTTGACACCTTCCCCGTAAATCTCAGTTCTAGCCCTTCTCACACCTAGAAGATCCTCGATCGCTACATATAACCTTGAATCCGTCTGAACCATTCTCGAACGTCATTTACTCTATGCAATTTCAATTACACTAACCAAGTAAATAGAACAACCTGACCCCGCTTGCAATCCACATACTAGGAAATTAATCCACACCCTTGAAGCAACAAGCACACTCGTAGATTGCATACTCTACACTTACCATTACAACTCAATCATTAAATGAATTCCACTATCCATAAAGTACATTACAACTTCTATCGAAGAAATTTCCATCACTCGAGTCATTCCCAGACTCCGCCTCTGTAGGTCATAACTGATTCACCAACATACCTCGAACCGAAACCAATACAACACATAATCGTGTAATCAACTTATCATTAGCGGACTCCCCCACTTGTCTCAAATCCAAATATCAAGACAAACAATAACTCACGATGACCATACATTATCACTACCATCATATTGTGGTGAGGTTCAACTAACCTCCATAAGCTTATATGACCCAAACCATTTAACACTCAAATCAAATGCAAATCTCGCATCCACCATTGTAATGGTCATGCCAATTCCCACAAGTTATCTAAACTCAAATTACAACATATATCATTTACTAGTAGAAAAGAACTTACTACAGATCAACATTAGGACCACACACCTCAGGACAACCCGCAGGAGATACCCCTTCCTGCTTAGCCTCAAATTGATATCTCGCTATGCACTTCCGAAGATCATAACTATTACTCAATAGCTTTACCCTCCTACATTAGAACATAACTAATTCCTGCCCTCGAGACATCACAATAAGTGGTATAAGAACTTGATGTTGATGGAAATACTAACACTAGAGCTGTGGTCAAGGAAATCTTGAGCTTCTGGAAGCTCTACTCACACTCCTATAACCACATAGATACCTTCACTGGGCACCACGTGTCCCAAGAATTCTATTGAACTGAGCCAAAAATTCACACTTGGAGAACTTCGCATAAAGCTTCTCCTCACTAAATCCTTACAAAATCATCCTCAATGCTGAGTATGATACCCCTGGCAACGAGAGTACGACAGGATGCCATTGATAAATACAATAACAAAGGAGTTACAACACGGCTGAATATATCGTCAATCAAATACATGAATGTTGTTGGGGCATTGTTCATCCCCAAAAGACATCACCAGGAACTCATAACACAACCGAAAGATCGGCTTCACTCCACATCTAAACACGTCAGAGGTCCTTCACTACACTCACCGCTCGAGGCCATATTCTAACTTAAGACTGAAGTCAATTACTTAATGATTCTTGCTACATTTCCTTCTAATCCATTCTTGACACAATCAAATAACCTGAACACATCTAACTATCAATCACACTTACCACATAGTCATCTAGTCACAAAGTTCCATCATTAAGGACATCAACGAACATATAAGTCCCCAAATACGTGTGCTCACACAAATGAAATCTCAACACTCAAGCCATAGACAAAATCCGGCTTCAAGTCCTTCCGACTGGCCCATTATTAACATGTGGAAAATCACATCTCACCCATGGAAGTCACAAGCCGATGACGCACAACTAATACCAAGCGCTCGCGTGTGAATTCGAATACATGAAAGGAATTCAAGGAGTTACGCTTTTAGATGAATAAAATGGATTCGCACGACAAGAATTCAAGAATGTGTAATGTTTCCTAAGGATTCTGCAGCCTCTCGAAGATAAGTACATACATCTCCGTACTGATCCGCAAGACTCTACTAAACCTGCTCATGACCGTTGAGTCCTATGTAACCTAGAGCTTCGATACCAACTTGTCACGGCCCTAAATCCTAACAGGTCGTGATGGTGCCTATCGTGGAACTAGGCTAGCCAACCATCACATAACTACACATTTATTTTAATATAATTTCTCAAAATCACTAATAACCAGCATAATAAGTATAACAAATTTCTCTAAGGCTTTAAGCCAGCATAATATAATCTGACAGCCTAAACAAATCCCCTAAAACTGGAGTCAACTGATCACGAGCATCTAGGAGTAGAACAGTGGTTCGTTTAGCAAGCAGTCTTATTGCTTGAAAGCACACACAGCACATAGTAGGAGTCTAACACTACTAATGTCATAGTATAACGTCTCAAAAAAATTACTAAATACTAAATAAAGGAAGGGAAATGGAGAAGTTGTGGACGCTGGACAGCTACCTCGAAATCCCAAAAGCTGATGTCGAACGGTCACAGATAACTACTGCTCATAACCAATACCTGAATCTGCACACAAAGGTGTATGGAGTAATGATGAGTACACCAACTCAGTAGTAATGAAAATAAATCACAGTCTGAGAATAAGAAACACACAGCACAAAACACTAATCCACAAAACAGTAAATGCCAAGTCTCAATAAAGTGTACATAAGTTCAAAAACCAGTTTCCATAAAATCCTTTGAAACAAGTATATTTTTTAATATTTTTCAGTAAAACTCTCAGTAATATCAGTTTGAAAAATGAAGTGAATCATAATCAAAACTCAGTAAAATATCATCATAAAACTGCCCCTCGGACCATAATCATCACTCATAAATATTCCCTCAGCACCTCACCAACACTCAGTATCAGCCCCACGGGAAACCTCACTGTCACTCATGCCTCCCATTCACTCATCACTCGGCACTCAGCACTCGCACTCAGTAGGTAACTACACTCACTAGGGGTGTGTACAGACTCCGGAGGGGCTCCTACAGCCCAAGCGCTATAAACAAGCCAAATCATGGCATCAATCACTCTCAGGCACTCGGCCTCTCTCATATCATAACATCCTCACAATATTGTCCCTCGGCTCACTCAGTCAGACACTCTCAACATGCCACTAGAGCCATAAACAAAAAGGGTTCTCGACCCAAAACAGTATTTCATTTCAAGAATTAATATCAACAAGCTCTGAGTGTCAAAACAATTTATCAGGAAAGACTGAGTGTAAAATCATAATTTCTAAGTGAGAAATTATCATGAAAATAGACCCCAAGGGTTTAAACATAACGGCACTAGGCCCCAAACATGGCTTACAGCCCAAATATATCAAATCATAGTAACATTGTAAAACATATGCTTAAAAAGCAGTTTCGCAACTCAATAGTTGCTTAAAAAGGAACATATTTACAAATTTTCAGTTCGTGCACGCCCCCACACTCGTCATCCAGTGGGTGCGTCACTCCAAATCCGTGAAAGGATGTAAAGTCCGGGGTTTCATACCCTCAGGACAAGATTTAAAGACATTACTTACCTCAAACTAGCCCGAAAAGCTATTCCGCAACGCTTGCCTCTCGAATCAACTTCCGAGTGCTCCAAGTCTATCAATTTCAGATTCATTACATCAAAATATGCTAAGGGAATGAAACCCAATCGAAAAATATCAACTTTATGCACAAAACCCGAAATTAGCCAAAACCCGACCTTCAGTCCCGCATCTCGGAACTTGAAAAATTTTATACCAACCCGATCCTCATCATCTCACGAGTCTGTACATATAAAGAACTCTGAAATCGGAGTCTGTTTGACCCCTCAAATCATCCCTAAAAGGTCTCATAATTACAAGCCCTAGTTTCATCTTTTTATACTGATTTTCCCCAATTAAACATTGTTAATAAGGTCTTTAATCACACATAATCGAGTTATTGGGTCCAAAATATTTACCTCAATGAAGAACAATCGTTTTTCTTCTTCAAAATCGCTCCAAAAGTTCAAATTTCGCTCAAAAATGGAAGAAAACTCGGACTGCTCATTATATATACACTGTCCAGAATTTTTGCGGTACTGTTCATGCAGTTCTGTTCACGCGGTACTATTTATGTGGTACTGTTCACGCGGTATTGTTCATGCTGCTGTGAAAAAATGCAGCAGCTTTTCTTCTAGTCTAAATCGTTCTGTAACCTTCCGAAATCCACTCGAGGCCCTCGAAATCTCAACCAAATATAGCAACACGTCCCAAAATACGATACGAACTTAGTCGAGCCTTCTAAACATCAAATATAACATCAAAGCACCAAAATCACATCGAATTCAAGCCTATGAACTTTGAAATTTCTAAATTCCACCAACAATGCCGAAACTATCCAAAACACCTCCGGTTGATCTGAAATTCTGCACACATAAGTAAAATGACATTACGAACCTGTTCCAACTTTCAGAATTCCATTCCGACCCCAATAGCATATTTTCCACTATCAGCCAAAATCGCCAAAAACTAACTGATTCAAGCCTAGTTCTACACCGGACATCACAAAAATATTCCGGACACACTCCTAAGTCCCAAATCACTTAACGAAGCTATCCGAGCCAGAAAATCCGTATTTCGAGGTCGTTTACCTATAAGTCAACTCTCAGTTGACTTTTCCAACTATAAGGCTATTTTTAAAGACTAAATGACTAAATTCTTGCTACAGTCATTCTGATTACGAGCCTACCAACTCTAACACATCATAAACAGTATAACCAACATATGACAAGGCAAAAATAGGAATAATAATAAAATTTCTACGGAACGACCGTGGGTCGTTATAGCGGTTGACCGTAGACCAATTCTGCGGTTGCATAATGCACCACAGAACTCCCCTCCAGAAATATTTTTATGTTGGATCTTTAATGGATTGTGCGGCCGGAAAAATGATTATGCGACCGCATAATAATCCGAAAATGAGCTCAAGTTTCTGCTTCATTCTGCGGCATATCTGCGATCTGCATCAGTTCTACGACCTCAGAATGGACCACAGAAATGCCCTGCACTTCCGAAAATTTTCTTCAACTCCCCAATGCACTGTTCAACCCAAAATTTCCGTACACATAAGTCTATCTTGGCATCACGAAACCTCGGGTTTTAGGTGAAATTTTATGGGGCCTTACATCCGCCTCCACTTAAGATCGCTCATCCTCTAATGAGGGTCAAAATATGTCACAACTTCCACTTTAATTCAGTTATTACTTCACACACCAACAGTCCCAAATTTTTGACTAACTCACTAAATTTCCAAAACTTTTGCCAGAGTTTCCTCTATAATTGGGCCTATCCACCTGTCAGAAAATCCTAGACACCAGTCCTAACAACATAACCACAACACAACAATGTAAAATAATACGGAAAAAACACCGGCTACAACGCCACAAACATTGCATTACCAAGAAGGAGTATCCTTAACATAAGTTGTACACGGGGGACATAATTTGTAGAAAGTTAGATCTTAACATCATGGATACCATTACATATCTATTCAAATAAATTAGGGTACTTCTTCTTCATCTCTTCCTCGGCTTCCCAGGTGTCCTCTTCAACATGTTGGTTTCGCCATAGCACTTTCACGGAGGCAATATCTTTATTTCTCTACTTCTGGACTTGCCTATCAAGAATGGCAATTGGAATTTCTTCATAACTCATTCCTTCATTAACCTCTATATCTCAACCGGAACAATAAGTGACGGATCTCCAACCACCTTCTTCAACATGGATACATAAAACACCGGGTGCACTAAAGATATTTCTGGAGGTAGTTCTAGCCTGTAAGCCACCTGGCCAATCCTCTGAATGATTTTGTACAGTCCGACATATCTCAAACTCAATTTTTCTTTCATACCAAACCGCATTACCCCCCCCCCCCCCTTTATGGGGAAACATTCAACAATACCCAATCATCCTCTTGGAAATCCAAATCCTTATGAAGTATGTCCAAATACTTCTGATGACTCTGGGCAGTTTTCAATTGTTCCTTAATGGTTCTAATCTTATCCATAGCCTGATGCACGATCCTATTAACTCCGCTTCTCCAATATCGAACCATCCAATGGGAGATCTACATCCCCTACCATATAGAGCCTCGAACGGTGCCATCTGAATGCTAGTGATCACGCTCAACTATGTCTAATAAAATACTAAGTGGGCGTTGCAATTATAATCTGGGGTATTAAGCCCAGAGTCGATCCCACAGGGACTTCACGTATCAACCAAGTCCTTAGAATACACAACTGTTAATTAGTCAATTCTCTCAAGATTTTTTGAATATAAATTGGTGATTTTTTACTAGTTCTACTGACAATAATAATACTAACGATTACTAAGAATGTGTTGTAAATAATTATGATAAAGGTCTAGGGCTATGGTTTCCCCCGTTGGTGAACTTACTTCTCGGATATTTTATATAACTCGATTAATTATANAATCATGAACACTCTATCTACCATAAATCTCTCTCAAGTAATTATGATAATTTACTAGACGCACTCTCTCAAGTTACGCTAGCTAGATTGCATTACAGTTCACTTTAGATTGCACCAGGAGTATCGTTATTTCTAATCCAACTTCTAAACCCTCGGTTATGACTTTTGTCTATACTCTGGGAGTGGTCTTGTTCAAACAATTACCTAAATATGCACTCTCTCTCAAGTAGATACATACTACATAGGCACAGTTAATTGATGGCCATTCAATTAAGTACAACAAGAATGTAGTTGAACAAATAGAGATGAACAATCAACCAAACTATATTAATGTCACCATAAGTTTATCCCCCAACGGGTTCCACCAGAAATTTAGCTACTCATATTACGCCTAGCCTCACCAGGCTTTACAGCCCAAACGCCCGGCTAAATCCTGGTGTGGCCAGGCTTTTCAGCTCAAACGCCCGGGTATAGCCGGTTTCACTCCTTTTCGCCTCTTGAGTGTATTTTCGATGGTCATACATCCCTTTATCTCGGCTTCCATCTTCAATTCACCTACACATAAAATAAACCCAATTAGGCACATAAAAGTGTATTTTTATCATTAACGCTCATAAAATGTAAGGCACATAACGTGTTAAACCATAAATTCTAGCCACACATCAGCTAGCATGATAACTATTATTGTGGGCAAAATCTATGAGCGACAAATGATCATCCCAGGTACCTTTGAATCAAGAACACACGTGCGCAACATATCCTCGAGCGTCTGAATAGTTCGATCTGCTTGTCCCTCAGTTTATGTATGGAAATATGTACTAAGATTTACCTGAGTACCCAACCCTTGCTGATATTCTTCCAAAAATTAGTTGTGAATTCCCNCCCCCCCCCCCCGGTTCAGAAATGATGGAAATTGGAGTGCCACACAACCTGATTATTTCCTTGATATACAATTCAGCATATTGTTCTGCTGTGTCGGTAGCCCTAACAGGTAAGAAGTATGTTGATTTCATGAGTCAATCCACAATCACCCAAATCGAGTCAAGCTCGCGAGGAGTGTGAGGAGTGCGAGGTAGTCCTACCACAAAGTCCATATTGATCATATCTCATTTCCATGTTGGGATTTCTATGTTCTGTGCCAACCCACTGGGCCTTTGGTGTTCGTCCTTCACTTGCTGGCAATTTGGACATCTGGCAGTTCGCTATATTCCTCTTCATATCATTTCACCATTAGACTTCCTTAAAATCATGATACATCTTTGTAGAGCTTGGATGCAGGGAATACCTAGAAGTGTGGGCCTCGGTCATGATTCTTTCCCGAGACCATCCACATTTGTGACACATAGACACCCTTGGTACCTTAGTGTACCATCATACATGCCAAGAGAAAAGTCCATGATCTTATGTTTATGAATCCCCTCCTTCAATTGTACCAACAATGGGTTGTTTTATTCTTTTTCTAGACTTCCACAAGAAGCGATGATTCAATCCTATTTTGCACAATCACTCCTCCTTCACTAGAATTCGCAAGACGAACTCCCAAACTAGCCAATCGATGAACCTCCTTAACCAACGGCCTTTAATATGCCTCCAAGTGAGCCAAACTACCTATGTATTTCTAGCTGAGAGCATCTGCTACAATACTAGCCTTCCTCTAATACATAATATTGATGTCGTAATCCTTGAGTAAAGCCATCTTCTCTGCCTCAGATTTAATTCCTTATGTCTGAAAATATATTGGAGGCTCTTATGGCCCGTGAATATATTAACATAGACCTGATACATATAATGACGCCAAATCTTCAATGCAAATACTACTGCCGTAAGCTCTAAGTCATGTGTTGGATAGTTTTTCTCATGATTCTTGAGTTGACTAGAATCATAAGTTATCACCTTGCCATGATGCATTAATACACACCCAAGTATGATTCTTGAAGCATCACAATATAAAACAAACACATTGGTACCCTCCGGTAGGGTCAACAACGGTGTTGTAGTCAATCTTGATTTCAAATCCTAGAAGCTCCTCTCACAAGCATCTGACCATTGGAACTTAACTGCCTTCTGCGTCAATTTAGTCAACGGAGAGGCAAGAGTAGAGAACCCCTCCACAAACTTCCTGTAATATCCAGCTAATCCCAAGAAACTACGAATCACTATTGGTGTAGTAGATCTAGGCCAATTCTTCACCGCTGAAATATTCTGAGGATCAACCTTAATTCATTCTCTGGAGACGACATGACCCAAGAACATGACAGATTCAAGCCAAAATTCACATTTCAAAACCTTTGCATACAGCTGGTGCTGATACAGGGTCTGCAGAATGATCGCATGTTGTTCGTGTAGGACCCTTACCACATCAACGACTTGTTCCTCTTCAGCATCATCGGGAGTTATCTCTTGAACATGTTGAGGATATCGTCTGTCATGCACCGGTGTGGCGTCATTCCCCTCATGTGGTTGTCACTGATCAAAAAATGAGGTTGATCCCCTCAAACCTCGGGATTGTGTGTGTTGTTAACACCCTTATCTGCCATTTCTAATGATTTTTTTTAAGATAAAATAATCAAAACATTGTTAGTGAAAAAGGCAAGAATCAACTTAATTATGCGGCAGTCTAGGCCCCACGGTGGGCGCCAAACTGTTTACCCGTAAAACATTACAGTTGAATTTATACATGGTTTCTAGACGAGTGAATTAATTTGATCCTAAAAAAATAATATAATTGAAGAAATATGCAATACTTAGCCTTGAAATGAAGACGAAATAGTAGAAACAGTAGTTCCGGGAGCAGGGCTTCAAGAAGATAAAATTGTATTAAGCTTTGGATAGAATGTAACGTAAGTTTGCCAGAAAATTTTTGTCCTTTACAATGACAACTGAGCTCACTACTTATAGCTACGTCTAGGGAAGGAGGTCCTAGGATCATGCCCCTCTTTCATGTAAATTATGAGAGCCATTGATAAAGAGGTAATTGTGAGTATAAATGTCAAATTCCTTATAACGGGCAATCGTACTTAATATTGTGGAATATTCTCCATTGAATGCTACCAAATAAAGAGTATTTATTGTATCATTATGAGTGTTACTCTCTCCGATGACAGACAGGACAATTGCCTTCGGTTCTGGTTATCCCCCGTCTTACGTTCCACGTGTCCTTCTTTTGAGCGGCCACGTAGCATTGCATATTTTACCCTATCACTGATGATTGGTGACAAGTTGACAACAAATGTATTAAAAAAATTACGTATATTAATATTAAATAATTAATTAGTTAAATTATCCACAATAGATATGGAGTATACAGTTTTTGAAACATTTGAGTTTTGAGGCTAAAACAAAAGCTTTTAGCGGCATTATGATGCAGTCGCTCCTGCTTTGTGTCCGATGAACGGTGAAAAGCTTTGAAGAAAAAAAAATAAGTGTTTGCTCTTTTAAAATTGGATACAAAAAGACTTATTTTCTAGGTCAAGACCTCTCTATAACATTATCATTATGTAACAATAGTTTACTGTAAAAACCAATTTCTTTTGGAACAGATTTTATATAACTTTTTTATGTTAAATTTTACCTCTCTATTGTAAATTTAGGAACAATTAACGAACCCTAATTGGCAAAGGAGAATTAGAGATAAGATCTTAGAGAGAGAAATATTGCATAAGAGAAATGCTTCCATATATGAGAGTTAGTTTGTACAGTGTATTTGTACATATATATATAGAACATATTTTAACTAACTAACTAACCATTTAACTAACTGATTTTTATAATCTAGAACTTTCTACTCAGCTATATACATATCTACTATGTCCCTGCATTCTCATTACTCTCCCTCAATCTAGGTGGTGAAAAATATTAATTACACCTAGCTTGCTTACAATATATTCATGTTGTGGTCTTGCCAATCCTTTTGTCAGAATGTCTGCCTCTTGATCTATGGTGCCTACATATTCTGTTTATATCAAACCTTCATGAATTTTTTGCAAGATAAAATGGCAATATATCTCTATATGCTTTGTTCTTTCATGAAACACCGGTTGGCTACAATTTGCGCTGCTGCTCTGCTATCAGTGTACAATTCAATGGGAAACTCTACATTAGTCCCTAATTCTTCCAACAATGTTTTCAACCGCACTACCTCTGAGACTGCACTTACCATGCTTCTGTATTCTGCTTCAGCTGAACTTTTAGATACTGTGTTTTGCTTCTTGGATTTCCAAGAAAGCAGAGACTCTCCACACTTCACTAGGAAACCTGATACTGACTTCATTGTGTTAGGACAGGATTCCCAATCTGCATCACTAAATACACTTAATATATTTCTTTTACTATTAGTTAGTAGAATTCCCAATCCTGGTTCTCTCTTGATGTACCTTACCACTCTCAAGGTTTCTTCCTAGTGAGACTTCTTTGGACTCTGCAAGAACTGGTTAAGTGTTTGTAATGAGAAGGCTATATCATGGTGTGATTAGTGTCAGGTATATACAACTTTCCAATCAGCCTTTGGTACTGCCCAATGTCATCTAGTAGAGTGTCGTCTTCAACTCCTGTTAGTTTATCTAGTTTTGGTACTATCAATTTTGCATGTCTCTAAGGGAGTCCAAGATGGCTTAGCCCCTATGAGCCCAACTCATATATTATCTCCACTTCGTATTTCCTTTGGCTGATCAAGATGCCTTCTCTTGATCTGCTGAATTCCCTCCCAATAAAGAACTTCAATTCCCCCAAAACTTTAATCTTGAATGTCTGATGTAGGGAGTTCTTAGTGGCTTCAATCAGATGTAGGTTGCTTTATGTCACTAGCATGTCATCCACATAGACTAGAATCACGACAATGTCTGATTCCTGTTGTTTGATGAACAGGGAGTGATCAAGGCCGCTCTGATGAAAACCAAAATTCAATAGTGCTTCTGTTAGTTTTAGATTCCACTGCCTACTTGCTTGTTTAAGCCCGTAGAGGGATTTCACCATGCTCTTAGAACACACCATGCTCCCCCTAACTTGTAAACTCCGTGGAAGTTACATATAGACCTCATCATGAAGGTCTCCTTGCAAGAAAGTATTGTACACATCTAGTTAGTGAACAAACCAATTCTGCATAACAGCAATTGAAAGAACAGTCCTAACAGTAGCTATCTTAACCGCCAGAGAGAAGGTCTCATTATAATTTAATCCTTCTCTCTAGTTATAGCCTTTAGCTACTACCCTAGATTTAAATCTTTGTACCTCCCCATTAGCCTCGTGTGTCACTTTGTACACCCATTTGCATCCTATCTCTTTCCTGGTGGTAGTTTAACCAATTTCCAGGTATTATTCTCCTGTAATGCCTGAATTTCTGCCTGCATTATTTCTACCCATCTTTTATCTTGGGAGGCTTACTGGAAGTTCTTAGATTCTGAGATTACTGAAAAAGCTCCAAGATATGTGTGATGAGATGATGATAACATATCATAGTTGACAGAGTCTTCAATAGGATACAAAATTGAGCTAGTAAAAGGTTTGTTGGTGACATAATCTGTCATCTATACAGGCTCCTTGGAGCCTCTTTGAGATCTCCTTAGAGGGACACCAGAGTCAATATTTCTTGTTGTCGTGCCCTAACCTTGGAGATCGTGACCGGCGCTCAACTGAGATACCCCAGTCAAGCAAGCCTGAATAATTCCTTCTACCCAAACTCACCCAAGAATAAAGAGAAGATATATTTCATCAATCAGACTTTGGGAGATCATGTGAACAACACCGGTTCATTACCATTAGTTACGTCATTAACAAGTTTCAAAATACATGCACTTTCATAGTTTGAAGTGGGACATATGATACAATACAATATTACTAGCTTTGACTTTCCCAGCACCAATATATAACCCACACCATGTCTACGGAGTCTCTAATAGATACAAAAGAGTATTACGACAGTGCCGGAAACAAGTCCCCGGCTATACCTCAAAACATACTATACAAAGAATAAAAGATGCACGACTCCGAAATAAAGTGGGGCTCACTAGTTAGCTGGGAAGAGGGTGTACCGCTATCACGGGTCAATACCCCTTGTCGTGGAACCACTTACATCCATTAAATATACAGTGCCCCCAGAAAAATTGACGTTAGTACGTATGGAATAGTACTAGTATGAATGACTAAACATCCTCTCAATACAACGAGTAATAATACAAGTAAGAACAATCATAGAATAATTGAGAGCCTCGGACAATACCAAAACATCAAGTTAGGAGCAATGCAAGTTTTCAAGTAAATTTCCATATTTTAGGTTAGGATATCTTTAGTGTCGATATCCCATTGTGTCTTTAACATGGAGTCCGATCATGGCCCGATCGACTAGGCCATCTCGCCCAAAGACATCCAATCAAAATCACAATCACAATCTCAATCATTATCTCAATTTCAATCTCACGCATAACCACCACCATGTGTGCGGCATGGCGTTCGATCTCGACCCGATCATCTAGACCGTCTCACCATAATGTCGTATGGGTCGACATCACCCTTCGCTAGAAATCATCTCATCCCAATTAAGGGGAATAATCTCATCAGACCAATCTCATCCCAAATGAGGGGAATAATCACAGTCCACTCCTACACTAGCACATGTAGTTTCGGGGTTAGGTTATTTCAACCTAAACTTCGTTGGTGACTAACGATACTGCCATATGTTTATTACATAAAGGACTTTTAGCTCATTTCATAGTCTTTTACTCATCTTTTAATTCTGTTAGCACTAGTGGCCACAAATGTAAAATCATTCTTGGCACACCGATCGTATTTCATATTTCATGTTCACCCTTTTCACTTTCAAGAATCATCAAGGATTACTAACAACAAAGCATGTCTAATCATGCCTTTTAGTACACTGAGCAAATAAGAGTGTCAGGAACATTGAGTTTTCTTTCATAATTTGGCATAATAACATGCAATGGAAACATGATTGAATTCATAATATTTTGACACATTGGTCACATTTGAATACGTTTCCGAAGGATAACACAATATGATAAGAGCATTCGGTAGCTTTTAACACAAGGTTTATTCGGAATAGTCAAATTTATAATAAATAACTCGGGACTTACGAGAACATTGTGGGATTCCATTCTAAGAGATAAGTTTATCCAACACACCTCGCTTTAAGCTTACTTAAATTACTACAATGATCCGGAAATCCTAGAAACCTCAATCTATTTAGAAACATAACAAAATTGAACACAAATTAGGAATATATTCATGGTTTCAGCTCATCATGAGAACACTATGTGGGCATTATGATATCAAGGTCCTCCTATGATGGATTCTTTTGTCATGACCCGATCCTGGGGGATGAGACCGGCACCCGGTGCCTCACCTATCCTTGCATACCAACTTGCGACTAAGGGACTCTGAACATATAATTAGACTAAACATCAATATAACACTGGGTCGACAAGGCTGTCATAACAACTACAGCTGGCAAACTAACAAAATATACATGCAAGGCCTACAATCCCAACATACTATACTAACTGACATGATATGTCTAAAAGCCTCTACTAATGGGAATATTATGATCGGAACAGGGCCTCGACCTACTCATAACATATAAACATATATACACAAGATGTACATAAAGCACTAGACCCGGCAACTCCGAAGGGAATGGAGCTTACTGATCAAGCTGAACTTGGGAAACACCTAATGAGGAGGTCTACCCGTCTATCTGTCTGAACTTGCACGCATGAAATACAATGCCCCAAAAAAGGGACATCAGTACAAAATAATGTACCGAGTATGTAAGGCAATATACTGAAATCTGAAGCTGAACTGATAATATAATAACTGAAAGTAACTGGGAGTCAAAGATAATCTGAAGACATGCTCACCTGCTGATACTGACTCAACATTCTCAATATAGTAAGTAAAGTAGTTGTCTGGCCTTATAAGGCTCGGTATATATAATTGCACTGCCGTAGTAGGCTCGCTCGTGGCGCTCGGCCATACTAGGCTCTGTATCTCGGTCATGCTAGGCTCGCTCATAAGTGCTTGGACACAGTAGGCTCGGTATATAACTTACCATCTTATCAGAGGTTTCCCAATAGGGACCTGCCCACCAATTATAGCTCAATAGTGGTGAAAATATTGTAATACTGTATATATAGACCTGCTGCTCTCTTGACTGGAAGAAGACAATACTTAACTGAATACAAAGTCCAGATAGGGGAGAATACTGTAACTTATGAGACTGGGATAATGTACATAAATTCGGGAGTATGAACTTCTCTTTATGCCTTGTTATTAACACATGTAGTTACGACATCATGCCAAAATGAAGAAAGGTTTAGCATTAACATACCTGAGCTGGTTCTCTTGACAATCCTTCTAACACATGTCAATCGCGACGAAACACGTAACGACGGATCGGAGTAGGAGAAAAATCCATATGATATTCTTGAGAAATATTGCACTGTACTCCCTTATAATTACAAAATCTCATGTTACTTTGAATTATTGAAGATCTTACGTGCTTATGTGATATATGTAGATGCATATTTGGGTACTCATGTTACTTACCATCTTACTTACAAAATCTTAATGCTTGAGATGCCTTATATGTGGATGTGGCAACCATCATATACCTTAATTTGCCTCCTTTTCTAATGACTTAATGAGTCATAGATGTTAGGGTGGTTTTCTACCACATGGGGGCAGGGTTTATCCTTATCACAATTCTTATCCACGTAGTTCCTTAATTAATTTGTTAATCCCCCATTAACCAATAATTACCCAATTATTCACATAATTAGGAATTATCTCAAATTACTTAAAATACTACTCATTTTTAACACACCTTACTATAATGGTCATGTGGTACCTTTTATGGTACTAGTCCATTGTAACGGATATTTTAGCTCGGGCCATATTTTATCCCAAAATATCAAACTTCAACGAAAATTCACTTTCTTCGATTTGCTTACCCTTTCATCTTCACAGATTTATTCATCACTTGTTTGAAATAGCATAATGCTTATAATCTCCAAATAATCTTGTCCTTGAACTGAGGTCAATTATCTTATGATAATTTCATGTATAATACTATAGGGTGTAACATCGTCGTAACATAATACTGCGGAGCGTAACATCATCTTAATGTAAACTGCAGGGCGTAATATTTCAGGGCATAACATCATTGCCCCCTTTGGAACATTTTTCCTTGAATGTTGATTGATGCACTTATCATTTTCATAACTTATGTCTTCTGAATACTTTAATACTTTCCTTGCCATCTAGGAAACCGTTCTGTGAACAAATCCAACGGCCAGGGCATTTCCCCATTTAGGTCTCTTTCTCACATCACGACTCGTGATTGGAATCCTTCCAATCAGTAATTATTGCTACCTTCTATCATGCAGCATGTACGACTCTAACTTTGTATGTGCACCTATGCAACACTTCTCTCCTCTTTCGTCCAGTTCTTAGCCAATCTCTAGGCCTCACTTTGTGAACATATACAAAATTATATCCAGTTGTCCCTCTAACGTCATTAGTTTTACTACATCTAAGTAGGCCATACATACCATAACTCTTACTTCAATTTATTGTTACTGAGGTCTACGACCAAACTCCAGGTTACTCTAGTTGCTTATCATATATGCATAAATCTAAGTCTATTAACGTTTATTCATTACTGTTCATCTTAAGAATGACGGCCTACTCTCATCTCATATTTTTTAACTCTTATCCATCCATTATTTATTCACCTCAATATTGATCTATAATCTACCATTGATGACTTGACCTTTTATGTAACATTGTCGCTAGGGCTCACGTCTTATCGGGGAACATTTGAAATGATTAGATTGATCCACCTGGGCTGATACCATGCTTCCATAACTGTATTTCATAGCATCCCAATGTGACTTACCTTATGTGGGTATTTTAATTCTGTACAATCCATGAAATCCTCTTCAAATCATTACTCAATCGAAGGCTCAAACGTCATCCTTTATCTATCACAATTACACTTTTATTCTACTACAGGGCAGCATTTCATCTCTTCTAAATGCTACTAGTCTTAGATTCTTTTGAGTTCATTCAGGCTATACTGAGCTTTCTATAACTTAGAGAAGCCATCAGTTATCTTGTTTTGATAGGCTTAATCCGGAGGACTCATCTGTTTCTCGTTACCTTCTCACTCACCCTTTCTTGTCCTTACTCTTGTCTTCCTAAAACCTTGTCGCTCTATCATACTTTAGCTTGCGACCTACATATACCCATTTATACTGCTCGCAACCTCCCTTCAACTTGCTTGCACCATAGATTCCCTTATGTTATTATAGAATATCAAGCTAGACATCACATCGTCTCTAACTCTTTTTTACTCGGTACCTAGAAACCATATGATGGAAGATATGCCACTGACGCCGCTGCTATCATTCCTGGATACTGAATCCCAGCGCCTCTAGCCTTTTGACCGAAGTACGGACTATTCACAACCTTCTGTATTTGAGTATCTCATAAGTTGTTCACATTTACCTTACTTACCTTAAAATCTCACATCACATCTTCCATCTCTTTCATGACCTCTCTTCGATATAGGTATAATTCACATCCACAACTTGAACTTCTATTATAATACTTGACCTCTTTAGATGATTCGGTGAGAGCTTCATACTGACTTCTTATGAGGCTGGTACACTTCTAATTGGATTTATCGTAGAGCCGTTATAAAATATGGCTACTGTATTATCTCTCTTGTACCTCTAATATTAAGAGTGATCCTGCAATGTTCTCAATCACGATTTTCTATAATTGTCTGGGCCAATAATCAGACTCCTGATTTACTTGGTTGACGTAACTCTTTAGTTTCCTCTTCCTTCTGATCAGCCTTTATGTAGGCTTAAGCTATATTCCCATCTGCGGCTCATGGCATTTAATTATTTCTTTAGCCTTTCATGGACGCTATGGAATATCCATGATACAATCTTTTTAAAAATTCAATCATTTGTCAATGACCTGGACTCAATTCTTTCATTCAACAAATATTATGCATGGATAATATTTCAAAATCTTAAGTGCGTTCATAATGTAACTAACTCTGGATCATTTATCGAATAATTCCTTTCGTTCCTTCTTAGCTTTCTTTAAACGTAAGCTATTACTTTTCCTGGTCTTTCTGCCGCTTATTACATGAATACTTGGCTTATCTTAGTGCCCACACATATTGGAATTCCATACAAACCATATGATCTTGAATATCACCTTTTGAATTTTTTCTTCTTCCCGTTCATAGCCACGATAGGTTCCACTTTCTTATGGAGTACATACAATATTTTTATGAGACTATTTTTCCAAGACCATTTCTTCTTCAAGTTACTATGCTTAGGTTGAAGCCTTCTTCCTTATTTCCTCAGCTAGTCTTTCATTGTAGTACTTAGGGAGGATCCTCTGACTTTTGTAAAGCTGCGAGATTATTACATCATTAATTCAGCGGAATTTTTTATGTTCTTTCTTACTTGTAGTTATCCTTACTTACTTTCATTCATGCCCTTGTTCTCGTAGGGTTGCTTTCGAGCTGATATTTTGATTGTCTTCCCAGTGGCACTCTCTTTTATCTCTGTAGCACTCATACAGTACCTTTACTAACCCAACTCCTATCTTAATATTTCTCAAGGTTACGATGTCATATCTGCGATACTAAATTCCTCATGTTGGGGTTCACTATGTTTATCTTGCACGATTTGTTGATTTGTCTGTATCTTCTAGTCTAGCCATCGCTAGGCTCTCCCTAAATCAATTACTAATATTCGTTAGCCCATTCTCATACATATCTATATTCCGCACAATCTTTCTTGGGTTATTTCCTCTTTCTTGACTTACATCTTGCACTGGCTCTTTATTTATCAATAACATCCCTGGCCGGAACCCTTATTCCTCTCCTTGGCATCGTGCTTCGTAGCATATACATAGGAGTTGAATAAGTGTAATCTCATTCTTTTTTCATTTTTTTTACAACATTCTTCCTTTACCATTCCATGATTACTAGAACCACTTAATTCTGACTTCATGCCACATCACTCCATAGTCCCCCCTTTAGGAGAGTACTAAGATTTAGAGCTACGACGATCTACCTATAGATGTTTTAACTTTTCATCTTTGATGTCTTTTGACAATACTGATGATCCTTACTCGCCTTGCAGTAATCCTTTTGCACCAAGGATACAAAATTCCTTACTCACGAGAATGACACTTAGTGTAACTGGCACACATAGTCCCTTGAGCTTAACATTGCTCACATTGCTTGCTTAAGGGAGTGTCTTACTGAATAACCTTTAAAGGTTATTCTTCTGTTATCCATTCTATTATCGCTGGAACGCAAATCATCCAATCCCTAGTTCATGTTTAGTTTATCTTGTTCACCAGCCCATACTAATTTCTATTACCCTAGGGTCTAACTTTTTCCTTTTGGTAATTGCGTTAGACTCACGAACTTATTTTTCGAAATGAGGATATGCCTTTATGGTCTATACTCTTTTGTTGTCTCAATGAATGTCACCTCTTGCCTCTTCCCTCACCTGACTATAGACTCTGCAATACTGTCATTTTTTTATCTACCGTTGTCATCCATATATCACATCTTACTCATAATGTTTCATTATCTCTTTTCTTATTTCCCTGCTAATATTTCTGCCTATCACTTTCTTTTGAAAACTTCAACAAGACATTCTTTTGTTTTTAGATCCCCTTGCTTCATTCATTGGCTCTTCGGGTTGCCCAGCATTTTCGGCCTACTAGGGACGGGAACCATACTAAGACAATATTTATTCCTTCCAGGACTCCAATGCCTGCCTTTGAATATTCTAGTATTCATATCTAGCTATACTATCCTAGAGTGCACCATCTGGGTGTCTCACAAGGAGATCTATTAGCACATTTGCAAATATCCCTTGGAAATGTCAACTAACGCAAACAATCCATCCATCATTTTGGGTTACTGTAACCCCAATAGGATCCTGATATCCGTCCTTCTCTTAAACCATATTTGTTAACTCCCATAGGGAATAACTGAGATGGGTGTGGTCGATTGTACATACCTCTGTTATTGTTGAAGGTAACTCGAAATGCTTATATTTCTCTATATGAGTTGCAAATATTGATAATCTTCATTAACCACCCTTCTTCACCTTGCTTCTTTTACTTGTTGAAACTTGTATCTAGCTTCTGAATCTCTTATTCCTTTTTTACCATAAGTGTGGATAGATATTCCTGCCTTAGGGATCCTTATCAAGAAGCTTGCACGTCTTAGTATCCACATGTTCTGCTGGAGACCTTACATTTACTCATCATAAGCCTCATGCAAAATCGAGCTCCTCTGACTCAGTTCTTCCACAACCATATTCAATCCCTTACAAATCGTCTTTCTAGATGTCGGTATTGTTGTATTATAAATAAGATAGAGTTTAGGAAGTTGAGTTCTTACAACTAAGCTCTACCACACGATCTAGAGTAAGAAGAAAGAGTGACAGTCTTCAATGCCCTGTAGCCTCCTACTTATAAGTGTGGTGCACAACACACCCATAAGCAAGACTCTACTAGACACGACTTGTAGACTCCCTAGGATAGAACTGCTCCAACACCACTTTTGTCACGCCCCGATCCTAGGGGACGAGACTGGCACTTGTTGCCTCACTTATCCTTGCATACCAACTTGCGACTAAGGGACTTTGAACATATAATGTCATACTTTGGCCATGGGCCACATTGCAAGACAATTGCAAATGCAGACTAAACATCAATATAACGTTGGGCCGACAAGGCCGTCATAACTACTACAGCTGGAAAACCAACAACATATAGATACAAGTCCTACAAGCCCTACATACTGCGCTAACTGACATGATATGTCTACAAGCCTCTACTGATGGATATACTGTGATCGGAACAGGGCCCCACCTACTCATAACATATATACATATATACACAAGATGTACATAAAGCTCTAGACCTGGCAACTCTGAAGGGCATGGAGCTTACTGATCAAGCTGAACTCGGACAACACCTAATAAGGAGGTCTACCCATCTATCTGTCTGAACCTACACGTATGAAATGCAACACCCCGTAAAAGGGACATCAGTATGAAATAATGTACCGAGTATGTAAGGCAATATACTGAAAGCTAAAACTGAAATGATAGTATAATAACTGAAAGTAACTGGGAGTCAAAGATAATCTGAAGATATGCTCACCTGCTGATACTGACTCAACTTTCTCAATATAGTAAGTAGTTGTCCGACCTTATAAGGCTTGGTATATATAATTGTTCTGTCGTAGTAGGCTCGCTCATAGGCACTCAGCCATACTAGGCTCTGTATCTTGGCCATGCTGGGCAGGCTCATAGACGCTCGGCCACAGTAGACTCGGTATATAACTTACCATTTGATCAGAGGTTACCCAATAAGGGCCTTCCCACCAATTATAGCTCGATGGTGGTAAAAATATTGTAATACTGTATATATATAGACTCGCTGCTCTCTTGACTGGAAGAAGACAATACTTAACTGAATACAAAGTCCCGATAAGGGAGAATACTGTAACTTATGAGATTGGGATAATGTACATAAATTCGGGAGTATGAACTTCTCTTTATGCCTCGTTATTAACACATGTAGTTACGGGATCATGCCAAAATGAAGAAAGGTTTACCATTAACATACCTGAACCGATTCTCTTGACAATCCTTCTAACACATGTCAATCGCGACGAAATATGTAATGGCGGATCAGAGTAGGGGGAAAATCCATATGATATTATTGAGAAAGATTGCACCGTATTCTCTTATAATTACAAAACCTCATGTTACTTTGAATTGTTGAAGATCTTACGTGCTTATGTGATATATGCAGATGCATATTTGAATATTCACGTTACTTACCATATTACTTACAAAATCTTTCTTACAAAATCTTACTTACCCATCTTACTTACAAAATGTTAATGTTTGATATCCTTTATATGTGGATGTGGAAGACACCACATACCTTAATTTGCCACCATTTCTAATGACTTAATAAGTTATGAATGTTAGGATGGTTTGATGCCACATAGGGGGTTATCCTTATCACAATTCTTATCTACTTAGTTCCTTAATTAATTTATTAATCCCCCATTAATTAATAATTATCCGATTATCCATATAATTAGGAATTATCTTAAATTACTTAAAATACTACTCATTTTTAACACACCTTATACACCTTACTATCATGGTCATAAGGTATCTTTTACGATACTAGTCCATAAGTACCGGGTATTTTAGCTCGGGCCATATTTTATCCCAAAATGTTAAACTTCGACAAAAATTATTTTCTTCAATTTGCTTACCCTATTATCTTCACTGATTTATTCATCACTTGTTTGACATAGCATAATTCTTATAATCTCCAAATAATCTTGTCCTTGAACTGAGGACAATTATCTTACGACAATTTCACGTATAATACTATAGGGTGTAACATCGTCGTAACATAATATTGTGGAGCGTAACATCACCGTAATGTAATACTACAGGGCGTAATATCGATGTAATACTGCGAGGCGTAACATCCTTCATCCCACAACCCAATATCTACCCTTTTGAGCTCAACAACCTTCCCACAACTTTGTTAGTACATGCATGCATAGATAGCACTCCCATACCTAAGAATCACACTCTCCATTACCCATCTTCTACCCTAAACTCGAAATTGAAGATTAAGGTATGGAACCTTACCTCTTAGAAGAAGACCTTGTGAGTTTTTCTTATGAATTCTTCAAGTCTTGGGCAAGGATTGATGAACAATTAGCTTAGGAATATCTCCTCTCACTCTATATCACTTTCCTCTCTCTAAAATATCAGTTAGAACCGGCCAAAATAAACCCCAAATTATTTTTATAAAAATGGGATTGGGTGAAAATTTCCAAAGCTTAAAATCTACGAAGTCGGGTCTGCGGTTGCAGACCTGACCGCAAAACATGTATGCAGCCTGCAAAGGGGACCGCAGAAAGGGTCCCAAAATTGGGCAAGGGCTGGATAGGTCTGTGTCAGATCTACGATCCGCAGATAAGTTATGCGGACGCATAATGGACCGCAAATTAGTTCTATGGTCGCATAATGGACCGCAGAACCTCCTTCCGAAGGTTTCTCATGTTGGTTATAATATGGATTATGCGGCCTGTGAAATGCTTATGCGGTCTCATAATGGTCCTAAAAATTAGCTCAAGTCCTGCTTCACTCCGCGGTCGTTCTACGGCCCACAAAGTGGTTCTACGGTCGCATAGTGGACAACAGAAATGTCGTGGTCTACAAAATGGTTCCTTCAACTCCCCGACGTACTGTACAACCCACAAAGTCCATACCTACAACCCTTAATCACATTACTCTACCTCGGCACCACGAAACCCCGGGTTTTAGGTAAAATTTTATGAGGCCTCATACTTATGGATGGAAAGATTTCCTCTACATGTTCATCTGAGTCTGGTGGCTCATGTGAGATTGAGGTTTCCTGAAGGCTCTCATTCTCATGAACATATTCAGAAGGTGAAGCATTACGGGAGTCATAAATGATAGGGATATCTACTAAGATGGTTGCAGGATCAATTGTTGTAGTCGACTTAAATACAGGTGTACATGGTATTATTGAAGTTGCTGGAAAACTATTACCATCATGTATGAGAAAAGTATTTATTATTTTATCTATTTCTGTTGACTGAAGCTGAAATGGGAAGACATTCTCTCTAAAGATGACATCCTTGTTTGCAATGAATAGATGTTTCCCCAAGTCATATAGAATGTAACCTCTGGTTACACTGGAATATCCTATAAACACTTCCTTAACTGCCCAGGTGGCAAACTTATTTCCCTTTGGTCATGCAGTAGCAAAATAAAGACACCCTACAGTCCTTAAATGACTTATAAAAGGTTTCTTGTTGAAGAACACTTTATAGGGTGGTTTTCCTTCCAGAACTACCGATGGTAGTGTGTTTATCATGTAAGCTGCAACCAATATACAAATAACCTCAATATCTTACAAGGATGTGACCCTGAAACCTTATTGCTCTTGCAAACTCAAGTGGATGCATGTGTTTCCTCTCTGCCACCTCATTGTGCTGGGGTTTGTAAGCACATATTTTCTGATGTATAATTTCCAAAGATTTACATAGTTCTTGCATTTCTTTCTGAGTTCACAAACTCCCCTCCGTTATCAGATCTAACTGTCTAAACTACGGCATTAAACTGAATGGCAATCATTTTAATGAAGTTCTTCAAAACTATAACATCTGATTTGAATTTTAACAAAAAATCCATGTCACACGAGAATAGTCATCTACAATTGTTAGAAAATATTTGTTTCCATCAAAAGTTTGTGTATTATAGGAACCCCAAACATCTAAATATAGTAGCTGTAATACCTTATTTAATCTACTAGTACTTAAAGGAAACATAATTTGTGATGTTTAGCTAATGGACATACTTCACATTTATCTACTACATAGTGACAAATTTCTAAGTTGTATCCTAGAAGCCTTTTCATAGATCCTCTTAAGCATGTGCCAGTCTTTTGTGCTAGATCATTGCTTCTTCTTTATTATCTTGTATTGTTAGTCCTCTTGTAGTTCCTTTGCCCCTGGTTCTGCTGGATTGTTTATTTGTGAAAATATCAGATAAAGCCCATCTTTGTCTTTACCAATCCCTTTCACTTCCCTAATGAGGAGGTCCTGTAATAAACAGGTATCAGGGTAGAATGCAACTAATCACTTAAGATCATTTGTTACTTTGAAGTGACATGAGATTATATTGAAATCTGGTATAAATAAGACATTTTTAACCTCCTTCGTGCCTATTAGTTTGTAGTTTTGAATGTGTGTAACATGTGTTACTTCTCCGTATGAAAAATTAACCTACTTAGTGTCTTTAGTATCAATTGTTTTAATGTTACTTAACAATCTTAGATCTGCAACCATATGATTGGTTGCTCATGTACCTATTATCCAATGTGCCTTCATTATATCAACAAGATTTGAGTAAGCATTACCTTCCATGTTGGCTATATTTTCCTGTGGTTCTCAATTTGTGTTTATACTCAACATCTTCATAATCTGATCATATTATTTGATGGTCAAATGTGGTGCTCTAGCCATCTCCCTTCTGTTAGATCCCTCAAACTGTCAAGTGTTTCCTGCATTCTCAACAATTATGTTTGGATGAACATTCTCAACACATACATTATATGTATTGTTCATGTTCATTTTCTTCTTTCATTTGAAGCCTGCAAGATATCCAATTAATTTGTAATATTGTTCCTTTGTATGTCCCTTTATTTTGCAATAGTCACGCTGGACAATCCAATTCCTCTTTGGCCTTTGGTAGTTCTGGTACACATCACTCTTACTAGCTAGAAGAGTTGCATGTTCATTTCTATCCCCTGTTTTCATAGTGTTAGCCACTGACCTCTGACTTTCCCTGTCAACTAGCATTGGGTAAGACTTATTTATGTTTAGTGTGGACTAGTCATCATGATTTGACTCCTAGCCTGCTCATAGGTCTTATTTAGTCCAATCAAAAATTGCAAAACTTTCTGCTTTTGCATAAATTCAATGAAGTTCTTAGACCTTGCACAACCACGTGGAGGTGGTACAATGTTGTCAAATTCATCCCAGTGGTTATGCAGTTTGGAAAAATATACTTACGCACTATCTATTCCTTGAGTGATTGTTGATATTGCTTTATGCAACTGATAAACTCGTAAAGTATTCACTTTGTCAAATCGCTCCTTCAAATCTTCCCAAAATGCCCTAGCATTTTTAGCATACACTATCCTTGTTATCAATTCCTTCGATATTGAGCTCATGATCCATCCTAAGGCAATGGCATTACAATGATCCCACTGATGACCTAGTTCTCTATCAAAATCCCCCTTTTTCAGAGTCTCATCGACTAACCTTAGCTTGTTCTTCCCAAGCAATTGGATTTCCATCGCTCGACTCCAGGTGGTGTAATTATCTGAACCAGTCAACTGGATCGATATTATCAGAGCTCCCATCATATCTGAAGGATGAAGAAACAGTGGATGATTGTGATCCAAGTTTGTCTTTGACACCAGTGTTGAGCTCTCAATTTATGCAATTCACTTATGGATCGTGTCGTAGATCGAACAGGATCTTCCAGAATTAACAATGCACACTTGCAATCGTGATTAGAAGCTCTGATACTATGTGAATTTAGGAACAATTAGCGAACCCTAATCAATAATGATTTCATATTGCATAAGAGAAATGATTAACGAACCCTAATCGGCAGAGTTAGTTTGTATAAAATGATTTCTCTCACTCTCTCTCTCTCTCTCACACACACACACACACACACACACACACACACACACACACACACATATATATATATATATATATATATATATAACTGTCTATTCAGCTATATACATATCTACTATGCCACTGCATTCTCATTATCTATAACAACTTTTCACCTATAACAATAACATTTGTCTTTATAAAAGTACGCTATTCGTAAAATTACTCATCTGTAATAGCTTTATAAAATCTCTAAGATTGCCAATTACGAATCTAACAATTTTGACCAAATATTTTAAAACTTTAATGCATCACGTATGATAAAAAATATTATCTTACTTCCATAATCAATATTTCATTCAAATTTCAGTAATATTTGCATTATATATTTTTGTTTCATTGCACAAAGTTTACATTTTTGCATATTTTATTATGAATTTATTAGTAATATATTAACTTTCTTTAATATTTACTTAATAAAATATTTATATATTTTGAGATTTTAAATTTGAATATTTTTTTGTTTTATATGTATCGGCACAAAAGGAAAAAAAATTGATTTTTGAACAATTTTTATCTATAATAACCAATTAATATATAAACTTTAAATGTTGTTATATGTGCATAATAATCATTTACTGTAAAAAGCTAAAAGAGTAGCAAATCAAACAATGTTATTATAAAAAGGTTTAATTATACTTGATTTCTAATATTTTAGAATTTTATGATATTTGTCTCTTCTTGATTAGAGTAATTAATTATGAAGTAGTGGTAATATTTAATGCAGGAATACCAACAAATATTACCAAATGAGTGTTGTATGGACGGAGGACTCTTATTAAAGTACAATACAAAGAAAAGGATAAGTAGGACTGTTGAAGTACAAAAAGTCCAATTAGCAGTCAGAGCCAAAACTCAAAATTAACACCTTTTCTCCTATTGAAATTTCTTATCAAATTGGACTTTGCAAAGTAGTAGTAGGATAATTGGTCCCAAAAACTAATCATCATATCATACATCCACAACCCCTATTCCCTTAGCATCATATAACAAAAGTTGAAAAATGGAGAAGCAAAGCAACAAAGCAAACATGGTGGCATCTCTTATGTCAGTGAAACAAAAATCTGGCAAAACATATAGTCAAATAGCAGAAGAAACTGGTCTCACAAATGTGTATGTTGCTCAGCTTTTGAGACGTCAAGCTCAGCTCAAACCTGAAACTGCTCCAAAGCTGAAGGCTGCACTTCCCTTATTATCTGATGAACAACTTCATGATATGATGGAGGCACCCTTGAGGTCTTATGACCCTAATTTAATTCAAGACCCCACTGTTTACAGGTTACCCATTTCACTATTTCTTGATTTTTTTATTTTATTTTTATGTAAAGATTTGATAATTTTATGATGGATCCTCACATTAATCTCCAACTTGTTTGGGACTGAACCATGGTTATTTTTGTATAAAGATTTGATTTTTATGGTGTGTGGTAGTTCATAGAGCTCTACCTTCCCACAGTAGGGGACCCCACTTGTGGGTGTTTGTTCTTGTTGTCGTTGTTGTTGTTGGTAGTTGATAGAGCTAGATTAAGATGAGGGATAGGAAAATACTTGAAATTCTTGTTAACTTGATTCAATACTCAATGTTTACAGGTGGCCCGCTTCACCCATTTCTTGTTTTGTGATTTTCTATAAAGATTTGATCTTTATGGTGTGTGGTTGTTGATAGAATTAGAGTATAATGTGGGACTGGGAATACTGGGAAAATGTGGTATAACGGATTCAAAGTTAAGTGAGATAAACAAACTTAATTTCTTTAATAGTATTAGTAGAGTTTCCCATGAAAAATCAGAAAACACCTAATTGAAGGAAATGGCCTTATTTTTGGATTTTGAGGGTCAATTAGAATTAGAGTTTTGGCCTTGTACTACACTGAGTTCAATGGTGTATGATAGCTGATTGAACGAGAGTAAGATGTGGGGTTGGAAAAAAACGGAAATTACTATTAACTTGATTCGATAACCCATCATATAAAGCTATCCACTTCATTGTTTTTTGACTGTTCATTGTCTGAAAAGCTTTTATCTTGCTATAGTATATGAAAGTTGATAGAACTAAAGGAATATGTTGCATACAGGAAATTTGAAATTCTCACGTAGAGACTGGATGAAAGTTATACTCCTAGTTAGAAAGTGAAAAATTCTGGTATAACATTGATATGTCCAGCAGCCAGAAACAGATCCGGAATATAACCAGTGGTGCACGTGCACTTACTGCTTTGTACTCGGACTGTATATTTTTATATATAATATATAGAGAAATTTTTTAAGATTATGAATATATATTAAGTGGTGTAACCACTGTCTTTAAACCCTGAATCTGCCTTCGCCAGCATCACATAAAGTGTTGTTAGTGGAGATACCGGGGCAGGGAGAAAACACGGAAGGAACGGAATGTGGGAAAGCTGCTAACTTCCCATTTCGTTGTTCCTGTGAAATCATTAGTTATTAGGTAACAGCATTAGCAGTGCATAAGTATTGTGAAGTTGTCAGCGAGACCTTTTGGGCAAAGTTTTTTGGAAAGCTTTGTGTTGTTGCATGTCAAGACTAAATTCGATTAATTTGTCTCTTCAACAGATTGAATGAAGGTGTCATGCATTTTGGTGAGAGTATCAAGGAAATTATTAACGAAGAATTTGGCGATGGCATGTAAGTCACTCCACTTTACATACTAATTAAATACTTGTGGTTATTTTACTGATTCAAAAGAAATTTGGTTATAGATACAACCTTTTCTTGTATGTGGCTCCATGCATGTGTTTAGATTCATACTCTGAAAATGCTCTCTGCCTTTAAACTTCAGGAGCGCAGATCTTGTGAACTCTTATCAATTGCCTCTGATAGTTAACTACTCTGACTTGCATAAGTTCGTCTCTGGTTTATTGCAAGTCATGTTTCATAAGAAGTCATTCAAAGATACATTAGAACTTGCACGGCGTGTTTAGAGTAAACAAGCTGCTATGCAATAATGTTTTTTGATCTCTGGATAATGAACTAGATAACGAGAAGATTATAATCCCTTCTTCCTTATTTGCCGTTTGTTTAGCTTTAGTGCTTTTTGCTAAGGGGATTAGGAATGATACCCGATTAATTGCCTCCCTCTAGCACTCACCCGCCAGTATGTTTTCTTGTTCACAAACCCAAGCTATCTAACCCTGCCTCATCCCCATTACCCTCTACCCGATTGAATGGATTACTAGTGAAAGAAAAAAGTACATTGCAATTTCACAGCTAACTGACGAGTCAAATGTAAGAAAAGTTTTTTCCGGCTCGTCCACCTTGCATTTATTAATCATCAATCAGATGCCCTTAGTGTATTCTCCTTCATAATCTTATTATAATCCTGTGCTCTTTATAGTGACTTTATCTTGTCTGGTGTATCAGACTACCTCTCTGCATAACTAGATTGTTTATACAACTAGCATGAACAATTCATCACTGCTGCATACATGTTGTGTCTAAACAGTACGAGATTGTAAATGGCTAGCAATTTATGAAAGATACACTAGAGCAGAGGCTATTATGAGCCATGGCCACATTTCGAAGAGAGGAGCTAAAAGAAATTCTATTGCCTTTTTCTGTTTAGTGTGATAGCATGCATCTTAAAGAACTAACCATTAACACACTCTTTATTTGGCTGGATTCACTTATCTTGTTTTAACCATCTTTAATTCTGAGTCCTTGACATACTTTGTCTAGTTTCTATTAGTTAAACGGAAACTATTATTGGCTGTGAAGTGTTGTATTGCTCTAGGAGTGTATTCATTTTTTAGCTCTAATAATTTTCTTAGATCATGCTCTAGTAATGCTTATCTCAATTTTTTGTTTCTTTATAGCGATACACAACCAAAATGGAGTGTGCACTTCCACGGATAATTTAACAATTTACTCTACGTACTTGAAGCTATATATGTTTGCGTGTGTGTGTGTGTGTTTTTAGATAAAGAGCTCTATGTGTGTGTTCCATGCAATTTTATGTTACTGTTAATTGTTAAACACATGCATGGGCACTTTCACCGGGCTTCAGATATACTTTGTATTTATTTGACAGGTGAGATATTAACTTTCGACTCTTTATGTTTAGCATGTCAGCTATAGACTTTTTCTGCTCAGTTGACAAAGTCAAAGGTGTGGATGGGAAGGATCGTGTTGTTGTGACTTTTGACGGAAAGTATCTGCCACACACTGAGCAGGTTAGTTTCCGTTTACATTTCATAATTGTAACATTTGTTTCTCCAAATTATTGTCTACAGAAACGACCAATCACTAGGGCCCTTCTCGTTCCTGCCCCACTGACTTCCCACCCACAAAGTGCGAAAGAATAGAAGAATCATCTTATGTAGAGATCTTGATTTTTTGTTTGTTTGATCTGATTATAAAGGCTCCTGCACCTGTATTTTCTGTATGAGCCAGCACTACAAAGTGGTGCATAATTTCAGCGCTGACTGTCTGATCTCAATTTGTGCCTTAGTTAACTAATCAGAGAGCTCGTCGCTGCAGCAATCAATAGAATAAAATGCTTCCCTCGCATCTCTTTCTCCTAGTTGTAGCATATTGTGTTCTATCTGAGCTTTTGCACCGTTTCAAAGAACCTTTCCATGTTGCAAATTCCATGAAGTTACATACTTGAAATCATATGGCTATTCAAGTTCAAATGTGGTGTAATACATTCACATAAATGAGATAACATCAGTGATTTGCAACTGCCAAAACAAATTTCCTATCAACTGATCTTTGCAAAACACAAGTCAAAGTTTCATGGTTATACTCAAATGTTCATAGAAAGGCAAGGTCTGCTGTGTAATATCGTAGAACTGAAGGGACTGTCTGTTTAAACAACTGGTGGAATGTGATAATTAAGGTGTAGAGTCAATTCTTTTTAAAAAAAGAGGGGAGGTCGGTGCAATAAGCTCCCGCTATGCGCAAGGTCCAGGGAAAGGCCGGACCACAAGGGTCTATTGTATGCAGTCTTACCTTACATTTCTGTGTTGTTTTCACGGCTCAAACCCATGACTTCCTGATCACATGGCAACAACTTTACCATACTTTACCATACCCCAAGGCTCTCCTTCTGAATATGTCTATATACAATGCGTAGCTCTGAGATCATCTGAACAGATTTTGTGTCTGATCAAGTCACTGCCGAACACAATTACATCAACTCTGCTTGATTCCATACTTTGGTTCCATAGCACAATGTCTGTGATATTATCTGCTAACACTTTTTTTATTTTCTTTGCAGAAATCTGAGCATATGGTGTCAAGGTTAATGCGGAAGGAATAAGCGCAGTTTGTATCAAGCTGTTGATCTTTTCCACCAATAAATTGATTATCTACTTATACTGAATTTCTTTTCTTTTCTACTCGTCGATGTTCTCATCTTGGCTGAATAATGGTCACTCGTGCTAGTCGAGTTTTGAATTGCCAAATGCAAATATATGGTATTTATATGTATGTATTTGAGCTGCCAGGATTTGATAACTTTTATATGTATGTGTTTGGGTTGCCAGATGCCTCTCTATCTTAGCAGATAGGGGTAAGGTCTGCGTACACTCTACCCTCTCTGGACCCCACTTGCGGGATTAGATTGGGTCTGTTGTTGTTCGGGTTGCCAGATATTATTATCAACATGTATATGTGTATGATGAATGAAAAAATCAATGCACTGTTTTCTATTTATCTATTTAGATCTAAAAGACTCATACTTTTTGTCTTCGTTGTTTTTTTGTTCCTTCCTTTTTGCACATGAATTGGTATTCTTAAACTCACAATTCATCACAAAGTGATGTTTCTTTAAATAGACTTGGCGAGCTGCTTGGATTATAGAGCCAAAGCATTTTTTAAAAACATAACTAATAGAGAGGAAAATAGACTCTATATAACTAAACGTGCAAGATTAATACAACAACAACAACAACCCACCGAAATTTCATAAGTGGTGTCTGGGGAGGGTAATGTCACGCAGACTTTACCCCTATTCCGAAGGAGTAGGGAAGCTGTTTCCGATAAAACCTTCGGCTGAAGAAGATGGAAAGAGACAGTGGCACACTAATATCAGAGTAAGCAAGAAAGAAAAAGGGATAACGTCAGCAACGTAATAACCAAAAAATAGGAAGAAAGCAGTAACAAAGGTACAGTACTATAAACACAATAGAGTTATATGGATACAACAAGAGTCACTAGCACCCTAAGACACTACACTAATGAACTAGTCTCCTACGATCTAACCTGCAGTCCTAAACATACGCTAGCCTCTTATTTCCTAACCTACAACCTTAATGCTCTCCCTCCACAACTTCTTATCGAGGGCCATGTCCTCGGAAATCTGAAGTCACACCAGGTCTTGCCTGATCACATCTCCCCAATATTTCTTCGGTCACCCTCTACCTTTTCTCACGCCCGTCAAGGCCAACCGCTCAGACCTCCTAACTGGGCAGTCATGCTTCTCCTCTGCACGTGCTCGGACCATCTAAGCCGCTTCCCGCATCTTGTCTTCTATGGGAGCCACGCCCACCTTCCCCCGGATATCCTTATTCCTAATCTTATCCAGCATAGTGTGCCCACACATCTATCTCAGCATCCTCATTTCTGCAACTTTCATCTTCTGGATGTGAGAATTCTTGACGGGCCAACACTCAGCACCATACATCATGGCCGGTCTAACCACCGCTCTATAGTACTTACCTTTCAGTTTCAGGGGCACCTTCCTGTCACACAAGACACCAGACGCTAGCCTCCACTTCATCCACCCCACCCCTATACGGTGCGTAACATCCTCATCAATCTCCCCATCCTCCTGGATAACCAACTTCAGGTAGTTGAAGCTCTCCTTTTTGGGAATGACTTGAGATTCAAGCCTCACGTCCATGTCCGCTTCTCCCGAAATGCCGCTGAACTTGCACTCCACGTATTCTGTCTTAGTCCTACTCAACTTGAAACCTTTAGACTCAAGAGTCTGTCTCCAAATCTTCAACCTCTCGTTAACACCATCTTGTGTCTCATCGATCAGAATAATATCATCGGCGAATAACATACACCATGGCACCTCCCCTTGTATATGGTGTGTCAGTGCGTCCAAAGCCAGAGCAAATAAGAACGGGTTGAGCATCGAGCCTTGGTGTAAGCCCATAACAACCGGAAAATGCTCAGAATCGGCTCCCACTGTCTTAACCCGGGTCTTAGCTCCATCATGCATGTCGTTAACCGCCATAATATAAGCAACCGAAACACTTTTCAGCTCCGGGCATCTCCAAGATTAATATGAGTGAATAATTATATCATCTAAGTTCTACTTCATAAATCAATCATATATAGATAATACTTATCCTATTATAAAAATATGAAGTTCAAACATGAAATTCGTTTGATCTTTTTAACTTTAAAAATAGTTTTTAAATGGATAAAATTATCATTAATTACAGAAATTTTAAAAACTATTGACGGGGAATTTGGAGATGAAAACTTTAATAATAGACAACTTGAGATATAAAAGAATAAGAATATAGGAATACAGCCTCTGCCTCCCCCCCC
>ML369673.1:0-27461 GCA_005239525.1 Nicotiana knightiana | reverse complement strand
AACGCCCCCCCCTCCCAAAACCCCAACACACGAACACATACGCAAACATTTTCAGTCAAATGTCCTCTTCTTTTGTAAATGATGTTTTCATTTCTTTTAAATCTCACTTAGTTTGTCAAGGATTCTATACTGGTAGTTTCTTCCCCTATTGATATGCATAAATGATCAATATTCCTCATTTTTAGGAACTAATTACACTTTTATTTATGATAATTCAAATATAATTTTGAATTTAAGATTTATATTATTTTTAAAACCTTTTAAATTATTTAGACAACGTAATAATAGTAGTGGTAGTGGTAGTGATAGTGGTAGTAGTAGCAGCAGCAGCAGCAGCAATCAAATTACTAATAACATGACATGATTGTTACACTTTTATTATTTATGTGTTATTCATCTGCAGTTCCTATTAATACCAACATGAGCAAAAATAATAATATATCAAACTCAGCTGAAGAAGCATTGTCCGGAGTTATCAGGGCTGGAGAAATAATCTAAAAACTGTGTCGTGCTTTATTTGTTAAAATTTTTATAGAAATGTAATGTAACGACATATTTAATATCAAAAACATATTCGTATATCAACATAGGACCGTTGGCAGTAATTTTTAAAAAAAAAACGTTATTTAAAAAAATTTCCAACATATAATTTATAAAATATTTTATATTAAAAGATATTTACAGATAAATTTTGCAAAATCGATTTAACGTGAAACTTTAATATAAATATCATATACTCATCATCCATAACATATTCATACCAAATAGTTTTATAAATAAATTTTATCAATCCGATCTAACGTAAGGGTTCTAACATAAATGTCAAAGATCTTATATGTTAAACTTTCTATATAGACTATATTAATATAAGAAAATTTCACATAAAAACAATTGAAGAATTAACTCATATAGCCGTCCATCTTATTTCTTAAACTATAAATAGCCGGTGAATATATAATATATATAAATTTCATGTATAATATATGTATAACTATGTATAATCAATGTATAATATATGTATACCGGCTAAAAAGTGAACATTGAATCTGGTTGGCTATTTGTGTAACATTTCCAAAACAATTCAGCACCTTACTTTGCAATTTGATGGCCCATATTCAAGTTTACAAATGTATAGCCCAAAAATAATAGGTCGATTCTGAAAAGTTAGTCACAGACGTGGATACACCTATCTATGAACGTAAACAAACTCAAAATCCAGTGGCTCAATTTAGCTCTTCCACGCTTGACATAAATCGGGAATAACACGTGGGCAATGGTGTGCCACATTACATATGCATCGCAGTAAAAGTCTCTAACGTACTCTTCTATTTTCTGCTCTTCAGGAATCACGGAAGGAATTTGCTTCCAATTAAAATCTTTATAAAGTGTATTGACCTTGTTACCGAATGCAGAGTCGGTTGTAGTAATCCTTTGACAATATTATGCCCATATTTTCCCTTCTTCCTCGAATAGTAAAAGATGACGTCCAAAGACTAGAAAAATAAAACTAAAACAACAATCACCACTTAATGATCAAAGTATACAAAACACTCAATACATAAAACATATTTTTTAATATACAAATTTATACAAGTTTAAAACAAACTTGTACAATGTTATACAATGATTATACAAAATTATATGTGCACACTGGAAGATCTCAAATAGTAAAGATATGCAACAGAAAAAAGTATTATGACAAAAAGTTATTAAATACCATATCAATTAAAGGTCGACCACAATATGCAAGCAAGTTGAACTAATCCTTTGCGGTCACATGACACGAGGCAAAAATAAAGTTTTCGCTAGGTCATTTATTTTATTGGAAAAATATTTTTGGCACTTCAAATCATGAAAAGGAAAAATAAACAGGACATTTACGTAAGTGTAAAATCGGAACATGAAAGCTTAAAAGAAAGAGAAGCTACCTTCACCTCGTATCCATCACATGATCAACAAATGCGCAAAACTCTTTGCCCAAAGGCGACAAGGGATCAAAATCATCAATATCGATCATAAAAGGATGCTTGATATAAAAATGAGCTTGTGCATCGATCTTGATGCTTCCGAATCAGAAATTGACAAATACGAAGATTTGACATATTTTTCTGGTATTTTATCTCGAACAAATTGTTCAGGAGTGATGTAATTCTCTTCTAGTTCTATGATTAGTGGTCTATAAAGCACAATTTGTAGCATCTGTAGCGCATCCGAATCTTCATCGGTAATGTTATCTCAAAATGTATCGCCCTTGACATCACTTGCAGCCCCTTAGTGTCACGACTCAAAATCCCACCTTCAGGTCGTGATGGTACCTAATGTTACACCCGCTAGACAAGCCAACGTGTTAACTGAATTGATTTATTAACAAATGAAAGTAATGAACACTGACTAGATAATTGAGATAAAGTGCGGAAGCTTAACAAAATTTAAATAACAATAGCCAATAACGAAGAGATCCCTTTTAGTACAAAAACCCAGAAATGGAGTCACAAACCCAGAACTAGTCTAAGATTTAGCTAAAAAAACAACAGTTTGAAATAAAATGATATATCTGTCTGGAAACACATAGATGACAGAATGAAAGATAGACAGTGACGCCGAGATCCATGAACGCCTGCGGAACTACCTCGGTGTCGTCTGAAATGGACTGAAGGATACTCCCCCTAACGATGCCCACTGGGTCCGGCTGCAAAATCTGCACAACATAAAGAAGTGCAGGTGTAGCATCAGTACAACCGATGTACTGAGTAAGCGCCGAGCCTAACCTCAACGAAGTAGTAACGAGGCTAGGACACGACAACAAATATTACCTGTGCAGTTCAATAGTATAGCAGAAAATAAACAAGATATACAGTTACGGGGAAGAACATGCCAGGGATAAAAGGGGCAACAATTGCTAAAATAATAGAATCAAGTACTAACGGGAATGTAGAAGTAAAACAGGAAGTAACAACTCGAAACAAGTAAAATAGACAGGAGAAGGCACGGCATGACCCCTCATGCATAATCTCAAAATCACACGGCACGTATGTCCCCTCGTGCATAAATAATAAAGTCACTCGGCACGGATGTCCCCTCGTGCATAAATAATAATCACTCGGCACGAAATGTCCCCTTGTGTATAAATAATAATCACTCGGCACGGAATGTCCCCTCGTGCATAAATAATAATCACTTGGCACGGAATATCCCCTCGTGCATAATGAATATAAAAGCAACAATTGATGTGAAAGTTTGACAATACGACATTTCAAATGTACAGAAATAATCAACCAAATTCTATTGTCCCGGCAAAGGACTCAGCTATAACCAATCTCACTCAGAAGTATAATGTCAACAGTAAAACCCTCGACCGAACACATAATCAATAACTTTCTACGTCATGAACTAACCTCAAGATATCACTTCCAAGGTTCCCAATAATTCACAGCACAGAGAATATCAAAGAATATAAAATAACTCATCAAGATTCGACTCACGGGCATGCTTGACCACAACATATAGGTACCTGTCACCTCACTTATACGTTGGATATGAATTACACATAGCAAATAAGACTCTATACATATTCCCTCAAGCTAAGGTTAGGCCAAACACTTACCTTGGCTCCAAGAATGCAAGTCAAGCCTCAATCACGGCCTTTCCTCTTGAATCCGACTCCGAAACGATAATATCTAGACATAATTGACTTAATAACATCAATAATTATTCAATAACTCTATCCCAAATCCTAATTATACATTTCCCATAATTCTTCCAAAAATACCAAAATTCGACCCCGGGCCCGCTTGGTCCAAACTCGAGGTTTGGACCAAAACCCGATAATCCATTCCCCCACGAGCCCGAATATACAATTTGTTTGAAATCCGACCCCAAAATGAGGTTGAATTTCCAAAATTTCCAAAAGCCTTAACTCTACCCAAAACCCCCAATTCTACCCTTGATTCCATATTTTTAGGCCTAGAATCTAATGATTGATGAAGAAAATGGAAGAAATTAGAGTTAAGATTACTTACCTAAGTGGTTATGGAGGAAGAACATCTTGGAAATCGTCTATGGGGTTTGGAGAAGAAGGAGATGGTGAAAAATATGAAAATCCCGTAATGGGTATTCTGTTTTTGAGCAATTAAATAACTGGGCAGATTTACCCTACGCGATCGCGATAGAAGGGCTGCGATCGCAGAGCTTCATGGATCCCCTACTACGCGAACGCAAAGAAGAAGGTGTGATCGCAGAAGGGACCGGTCACTGACCTACGCGATCGCGTTCCAGGACAAGCGTTCGCACTGGTCATTTTGCTACCCAGCCCCTAGTCCCACAGAAGACCTACGTGATCGCGGACATAAGGGTGTGTTCGCGTAGAGCTAAACCCTAAGGCTCCGCGTTCGCACCCAGATCTTTGCGTTCGCGCAGAGAAAATTGAACCCTTCACAAATTGAACATCGCGATCGCGTGTTTTACACCGCGATCGCAGAGAAGAAAAGGCTGGACACCAGATACAGCAGCAAAAACCATAAATTGTTCTAAGTTTAGCACCCCGACACCAACCTAAAATTCACGCGAGCCCTCGGGGCTTAAAACCAAATATACACACGACTTCAAAATCGTCCTGCGGACTTATTCGAGTAATATAACCACCAAAATAACATCAAAAATAATGAATTAAACTCCAAAATATATAGAATTTTCTCAAACTTCATAAACTTCTAAATTCTCCAACTTTGATCCGAAACACGTCAAACCAAGTCCGTTTCTTACCAAATTTTACAGATGACTCACATAACACATATTGAACCTGTTCCGGGCTCCGGAACCATGATACGGGCCCGGTAACACAGATTTCACATCAAAGTTCATTTTCAAAAGTCTTTATTATTTTCAGAAAACAATTTTCTTTGAAAATTTATTTCTCGGACTTGGGACCTTGGAATTCAATTCCGGGCATACGCCCAGGTTCTATATTTTCCTACGGACCCTTCGGGACCGTCAAATCACGAGTCCAGGTCCATTTACCAAAAATGTTGACCAAAGTCAGCTTTATTCAATTAATTGTCATAAATTCAACTGTTTAACACATTTTCACATAAAAGATCCCAGCTACGCGCCTGGGATGCGCACAAATACCGAGGTGAGATTAACGGAGGCTTTCGAGGCCTCGAAACATAGTTTTTGCTAAATTTACACAGGATGACCTTTTGGGTCATCACACTTCGACAAAGAAAAACCAATAATAAAAAAGCTTTCGAAATGAATAAACGAAAAATCAAATAAAACAATAAAATGTAGCACAAATACCAGGATCACCACCATCTGTAATCCCTCAATTTCCTTGAAACCTAAATCTGTTTAGTCAGCTAGCGTATTTTTTTATGCACATGCTCGACAAAAGGCAGGAACATCAACATATTGATAGTCTTCATGGTCGTCAACACCATATGTATTGTCATCAGATATGCAGTGACAAATATAATAAAAAAATAACAGAAAAAATATTTAGAGATGACATAATTGTCGAGTGATGTAATTGTATCAATAAAACAGTATCTTAGAATCAAGATTCTCATCCCTCGTTTGCTTGGTTTCCTTAATATTCAAAAAACCAAACATTTTTAAAGGAAGAAACTACATATTTGTTGAGTGTCGTAACTGCATTGTTAGGTACAAAAAAAAAAATCAACATCCATGTGTATAACCAATCATTGTTTTCCCCAAGCATACCTCTGATATTAGGGGTGGGCATAAAATCCGAAAACTTGAATTCCGAACCAGACTGAATTAATTCAGTTTTTTCGGTATTTCGGTCTAATTCGGTATTACATTTTCGGTATTTCGGTACAGTTCTCGGTATTAGGATCTTGAAATTTCGGTATACCAAATTACCGAATTTTTAAAAACATTTTATTTTTTAAGTTGGACCTATAGTTAGCCACTACACTGCCAGCGCCCCAGCCCAACAATATTTTCCTTCTCTACTCTATTAGTTCCTCTTTTGAAACCACCTTTGAGTTCCCAAGTTGTATGAAATTCTCCACCGCCGCCTCCTCCATCAGCACCAACACCACCTGTTGTTCCTGTATCAAATAATGGCTCGAAGAAGACTTGGATATATGTTGTGGTTGGTGTTGTTGCAAAATGCTGGAAATGAATTGTGAAGAGCATGACAAATTGGCTGCACGGAGTCAATTTCTCACTCACATAATTGGCAGGTAACTTGTTGCACCTACAACTGTAGAAAGAGGTCATCACAATTACCAACTACTATTAATTTTCTTCACCTAACAGGATTCTATACGAAATAGAGGTTTAACCCACCTCCATAGACACAAAGGGATTCCAGAAACTTGTTCAAATGGTAAATACAATTGACTTGTACCTTTTCAAGATTACACTTGTAGAAAATTAAGTGTACAAGCACATTTATCCTCTAGAAGTAATTTTTAACTTTTGAGACCTCTTGTTTCTTGTTACACACTAAAAACATGCAGAAGGAGAGATCAGTTTGAGATAGTTTTGATCTATTCAGCGGGCTATTCATCCACAGTAGGTTTGCCAGGCAACAGGTATAATACAATTTTCATATTCTGCAACTGAATCATAACTTCGTAGTAGCAAAAGAGAAGAAATGCTGAACATTGTGAGCACGTAATTTTTCACCCACCATATGCTCCTACAATTTCAATACAATAAATTAATTTTACAATTTTTTGTTGAATTTTTAGTGATTAATTATGAATTGTTTGCATTTGCATATTCATAATTCATCTTTTAAAAATTATTAAAATTGCATCAGTATTATCATTATGAACTTATTATTTGTAATTAATTGAATTAAATAATAGAAGAATGATAGTTATTTGATGTAATATAGTTTTAACAACTAATTACTAAAATTAATCATTTTATTCAATAAATCATAGATTTAATTATGAGTATAAAATTAATTGTTTTATCCTTAATTAATCTAGGATTATATGAAACAAGGTCAAATTAATTATTACGTTTTGGATTTAATTAGGTTTGGGTTTAATTAAATTAATTGGGTTAATTAATTAGAAGAATTAAGTTAGACCTGGGCTGAAATCACTCAAGCCCAATCCCATTTCTACACTACCCAGCCCAATTGACCAAAAATAACTCGATCAGTCCCCTATACTACCCAAACGACCCCGTTTAAGTTAATGGAACGAATCCCAGTCGTTGATCAAAATAGATCAAACGGCTGGGAACTCCCTAGACTTAAAATATAAATATGTCCAAATGTTACCCCCTACCCCATGAACTTGAAGTCTAACATCCTACCCTCCCCACCATCTCCCTTCCTCACTCTAAAGCCCCGCCTGTCTCCGCCGGCCGAAAATCGCCACCGGCGGCGGAGCTCCACCAAACAACCTCAAATTTTCACCCCATGATCTTCTTGTCCCCTCAACCACACCCCACCGTTAGTTTTCCCAAAAACTCATTCTAAAACAAGCAATTTCAGATCTAAGATTCCCACAATCCTAATTCTCCCGTGCACATCGACATAAGGACTTTTAATGGCTCGTACCTGCATGAATTGATAGATCTTGATGAGATCTATTGATTCATGCAGGTTCGGATCATTTCCAACCCCACCGGAGTCCGGCCAAGGTCTGACGACGTCAAATTTTTCGGCCAAATTCGTACAAATGTGTTCTATACTACTGGTACCCCCTCTTGTTTAGTTCCTTTAATTATTTTAGGGGAACTTAGGTTAGCATTAAAATATCACTGTCAATTACTTTTTTTTGGTGTGATTTAATCGTTTAAGCTTTGTAATTTGTCTACTTGTTCCTTTCTTAAAAAATGTTACGAGTTGACTGTGATTAGTATTAGGTTTTCAGTTTCTCTTTTTTTTTTTTACTGAACTTCAAGATATCTATATGTTTGTGGATTTCTGTCAATAGACGAGCATGAACGATTAGTTGTTTGATCCATAAATTTATGTGTTAAAACACTATTATTGCATCTTCTTGTAAAAGTGTAACAACCATATGTGTGATTTTCCCGTATACTGCTTGAAGTTGTGATTGATTTAGTGTTCTTGACTGTTTGCAACCATGTACGGTCGTCAAGGTTTCCTGTTAACATCATCAAAATTATTAGATAATTTTTTACTTGTTAAAATCAGTGCTTAGATTTATTCCTGCCTGGCCGTCCAGAATACCTTCACTGGGCAGGTAATTACTAAACTAATTAGGTAATCGTTGATTAGGGAGATAATTATACTCGATTAATTAGATACATATTTTAAAACTAAGATAACTAAACTAACTCTAAGAACCTAATCAACTAGCCTAATCCTAGTTAGGATAACTATTAGTTTAATTAACTAAAGTAAACTAATCAGGATTAACTAACCCAATTTAATAGTTAACCCCAATCGAACTTAACCCTAGTTACCTAAGGGTAATTCTAGGGACTTTAAGGGGTATTTTAGGACTTTAGTTGAAGGAATCTTGGGTGTAACAACCCAGAACCTTCTAGATTAAGCAAATCAAATTTTTAGGGGGTAAAAAGGTCATTGTAGGGGACTGAAATTTTGCTAGAATGAGGGCAGCTGTTCCAAAGGATAAGGGTGACAGCTGCCTTTGTTCTATTTTCATCCCATTTGGATAAGGAATATACCAAGCATATCCTATCCCAAATCCCTTATATATAGACCCACCTTTTATCATTAGAAGGACCCTTTTTTTTACAATCTCTTAGCTGATGAAAAAAGCTGAAAAACACAAAAATCAAAGTTTGTTATTCATAAATGAAAATTTCCAAAAAACAAATAGTAGAAAACAAAGAGAAGTCTGATTTCTCTTTGAACAAAGTTCATCAATACATTGTTTGGTTCTCAATTTCTATTTCTTCTTTGGGATTCTGATTTTTTGGTAACTTTAAGCATTTACCTTCAAAATTCTGGGTTATCTCCTACTGGATTTTTTGGTTATTTGGCTTGTTGTTTGCTGTTACTGGAGATTCTCTTCTTTTTTACTGACTGTTATCTATACTTGACCTTTATTTGGTCAAGTTTTGTTAGTTTTCTCTTAAAAAAAGGTATGTAACAGCTGACTTTAATGAAATGTTTAAATCTGAATCTTGTTCTCTTTCTTTGCCGTGTAAATCCTTCTCCTATAGCTGAATCTTCTTTTCCCCTGTTTTGTATGAAAGAATTTGAAAATTGTGATTGGTTAACATATTGGTAAATGAATCTGAAATAGGTATTGTCTTTGAAATACCTGAATCTTTTGGAATCATTCTGTTTAGTTATGTTTAAATCTTATTGATTTCAGAATGCATGAGTTTGTGTTGTTAAAATAAGTTAGATGTTTATTTTGTGTTTGCCTCAGTCTCTATTGAAATTATTTTCACTAGGGGAGATGAATTTGACCTTCTAATGGTCAAATTTACCCCATAATAGTGCACAAACATTAGTTTATTTGCTAAAAATTACCCCTTAAGGGTACAAAATGTGTGGTTGAAAAGGGCCTTAAATTAGGAAACCTGAACCCCTAAATGGTCAGATTCACTCTCTAAAAGTGCCTAGAATAGTCAAAGTCGTGGTGTAGACACTTGCTGAAAATTGTTGCATAACATTAAAGTTGAATGTTAAAGGTCTAACAGGAGGGCTTCTCTGGAGTTGAATCTGACCTCGTTCATGGTCAGGTTCATTTCAGGAAGAATGCATAAAAGGGGTTCTGCTTTTTAGTACTGCTAGTGTAGCATCATTAGAGTCAAATCTGACCCCTTTAATGGTCAGATATGCTCTGAAGGATATATAACATACCTGTTTATTTGGGATGTTTAGAAATCGCAAAAGGAGGCACAAGTGCATAGTCATAGATAACCCAAGTTTGGAGCAACCAGTTAGAAGTTTAATTTTCAGTTCTTTTTCTTTTATATTCATAAAAATGGATTTTATAGAAGTTGTATTTTCGTTTCAGAAAGTAGGAAAATTGTAATTTATTCGGATGTACATTCTCAGAATCGTTGTAATTTAAGACTGGACTGTGTAATGATATTTTTGGAGGTTGGTTTTAGTATACAAAATGGGCCAGACCATTAAAAGTTTCCTGTCCAGGTTTGAAATGGCCTGAACCTTGGGCTATTGGGCCTAAGGGGTACGAAAGCCCAAAGCTCTAAGGTTATATTTGCCTTAAGGTTAATACATTAGGATTTGACTGAAATTCAAATGTTTTTAAAACCTTGCGTGATTTTGATATACAAAATAAGCTGTCCGAAATTCCAGTATTCATTGAAAAATTCATTTTTTTCTTAAAATTTCTGGTAATGTACCTTTAAGTTGCTTATTTCAAACTTGGTGAATTCTGAAATATACAAATACAGTTTTCTTAAACGGCATCTTTGTAATTGCTGAATGAGTGTCTGATTGTGGTTAGAACTGTAAATCATTATTTCTGTTCTATGCCCCCTCTTTAAAATTTGTCCACTTAGTGTACTTAGCTAAATTGCATAAACCACCTTTTCTTATAAAATTAACCAAATTAGGATGGCCTAAAGTGATCAAAATCGGGCTAAACCAGGCCATAACCAATCTCATAAATTGATTTAGGAGTTACTCTAGACATAATGAATCTCAAAAAGCCTTTTAGATAACGATCACCTCAAACTTAGAAAAAATAAATTAATCATCAAAGTATATGTTTTACGTAACTCTGAATGAAACTAGCTAAACATACTTTTCTCAATTGTGTATATGTTTACGTAACACAAATAAAAGACTAAAATGAATACTCGTAGAGACACTTTTAGGAATGTATTTCTAAAAATTATCGGAATTATGTACACGCCCGCGTGACGTGATTTCGATTTCTTTTTTACAACAAAATAAGAAAACGTGCTTGCGCAGCTTTATTTATTTCCCTAAATGAATTCGGTGTCGATAATTATGTACATGTCCGCGTGACATGAATTTTGGCACATCACAATATCAACGGGTTTACGCATACGTGACCCATCTCAGAATAACTCTTTAAATACAAGTGAATAGTAAAAGCGGTAAAAGATAAACATAGGTGTAAAAGCAGTAATCAAACCATTTAGGCCAAGTTTAATCATTAAGCGACCGTGCTAGAACCACGGAACTCGGGAGTGCCTAACACCTTCTCCCGAGTTTAACAGAATTCCTTACCCGGATTTTTGGTTCGCGGACAATTTAACAGAGTCAAAATTTCTCGGTTTTGAGATTTCTAAAAAATAAACGATGTCCCGGAACACCATAAAAAATCCGGGTGGCGACTCTGAATAAAATAAATCCCAAAAATCGAACAATGTCACTTAAAGTGGAAAAACTCCCTTATTACCCTCACCGGTTTAAAAGGAGGTGTGACAGCTCTGGCGACTTCGCTGGGACCGAACCCAGAATCTCTGGTTCAGGGTTCAAGAATTCGAGCTTTTATGTGATTATACTTGGCTTTGTGATATTAATGTATTTTATGCGCTCAATGTGCTAATTGTCATTTATTTACCGCTTTGATATTTGTTAGAATTGTATTAAAACTGCCTTCTTATGCCTCCCTTCTGAGTCTTCTAAAAATTGGTACACACGTTCGCGTGGCCCGCCTTTCTATTAGAGGTCATACCAAGTAAGAAATACGGGGATGGACTAGCCACTAGGCCGGATAGCCTTTCATGCTACGGTACATCGCTCTCACCCAAGCTCGAGCTGTCCCCTCGGGTAATCCAGGTCTAGAACAAAAAGCCCAGGATTAACCCTAGAATGACAAAACCTCATGCCGGATCCCTAGTAGGAACAATTATCTGCATCACGTGCATTTTGACTTAGGGGACTCAACAAAAAGGTTGGGTCCGTCTAGGACAGGTGTACCTAAAACAAAAAGACCATCCTGATGCATCCTACTTGCTATATATGCATTATTTGTCTCGGTTTGTTTGTTGACCGGCTAGAAAGAATGAAAGAAAAACAATAGAAAAACCAAGAGAGAGAGATTAGAAATTTACCAGCTTTGAAAAACCCTGATATTTGAAAAATACCTCGAAGCTCTGTCAAAATTTTCCGGAAAAAGAGGGAAGAAAAAGGAATTTCAAAATAATTGAAAATGAGGATAAAAAGAATTTCAACATAAGTCAAAATCATTTTTTTTAGTTATGTCAAAACTGACCGAACTACGTGGGTCTGATTCTTATCGGATATGAAATACGTAGGCAAACCTCATCGGTGTCGACCCCAATTTTAAAAAAAAACAAAAAATATCTGACAGTCAAAATAAAACCGATCCAGCTTCGGTTAAAGTCTTGCATCGTTCTTGCCAAAATAGCCTTAGAATATTTTACATTGTCGAAGGGCTACTTTCCTTAAAGAACGAATTTTTCTGTCACTTTTTCCGAAAAGTACCTTATTTTGGCCTCAAAACTTCACTCAAAGTAAGAAGGGCCATTTATGCAAAAATGACCACTTTGGTCAATATTGCGCAAATAGCCACTTTAGGAGAGTTGTCTTTTAAAATTAAAACTGGGTCTTTTGTGTCAAAATCAGAGGCAATCCTAACCTTGTTTGCTCACAGGTGCAAAATGAATACTATCCAAACTCCGAAGTTGAACACCGTAGAAGGAGCTCCACTACAACTCCTAATGTGGTGGCACGACTTAGACGAAAAGAGAAAAGAATGGGTAGGCGAACAGTTGGGAGCTCTTGTTGATATTATGAAAGTCAAACCCAGAAACGACTTGATCAAAGCCTTGGTAACCTTTTGGGACCCGGTCCACAATGTGTGCCGCTTATCAAATTTTGAGCTCACTCCGACCTTAGAAGAGGTCGATGGATATACGGGTTTTGGCCGGTGCACTGGTTCTTTGAGGTCCTTTTCTTTAGCAGGCAACTCAGGAAAGACCGAGTAGTCGATGGGTGTTGTTTAGTATATTTCCTATATTCCAGATACGGCTTCTCAGACGGATTTGAAATACATGAAAAAGTCTTGACTAACAAACAAGACAAAGATACTTGGAGGATCCATCGCCGATTTTCCTTCATCGTAGCATTTCTGGGTGTTATGGTCTTTCCCAATGCTGGAGGGACTATTGACATTCGGTTGGCCAAAATCGCAGAGGTTTTGACTAAAAAGAAAGATCATACTTTGGCTCCACTCATATTGTCTGACATTTTCCGGGCTTTGACTGAATGCAAGTCGGGAAAAATATTTTTCGAAGGTTGCAATATCATTCTCCAGATGTGCTAATTGAACATCTTCGTCACCACCCAAAATTCATGAGCTATGGTCCTGATAAAGACAACTTCATTGTGAGCTATGAATAGAGAGTAAAGGATTACCCTTCCCCGGAAGGAGTCGTGGCTTAGGTTGATCGTCTGAGGTCTTTACGAGCAAACCAAATAGAATGGACTCTGGGATGGCTGCCTCTCAGGGAAGTCATACTTATGTCAGCTTCCAGGAATCATTTAGTGTTGATGGGTCTCAAAAGTATTCAACCCTATGCACCCCAAAGGGTTTTGAGACAATTGGGTCGTTATCAAGTGATACTCGAAGAGGAATATTTGAGCATCCAAGTCATTGAACTACACCCCGAGACCCGCTTACCTGAGGCCTTAATTCAATAAAGCTGGAATGGGTGTCGATACTTGAAAGAAGATACTCAGGTGCATGATCTTGCTAGAGGGGAAGTGGATCCGGGATATGTGGCATGGTTTGAAAAAAGAGGTTGCATTGTTGAAGAACCAGAACCCGAGACGGAAAGGCCTTCCAAAAGGCCTCATGTTCAAGATTTCGACGATAAAATTCAAGAAAGGCTATATATATATATATATATATATATATATATATATATATATATATATATATATATATATATATATATACACCTTACCATCTTTTATCTAAGAGTTAAAAAAAAGGTTTAAAACAAAAAAAAAAACTAACGAAAAGAATTAAAAGAAGCTGCTACAAAAACTAAGCAAACTAACGAAAAAAGACAAAACAAAAAAAAAATTGAATCTAACGTTAGGATACAATTTGTTGATAACAAACTTTATCAAAAAATCTGATTTTTTTTTTAAATTAGCTAACAATCCAATCTCCTAAGTTCCCTATTTTTGAAAAACTTCCAAAATCCATTTTTCTTAGCCTCACGTCTCTCAACCCCATTTTCCCACTCCCACTCCAACANTCTCTCTCTCTCTCTCTCTCTCTCTCTCTCTCTCTCTCTCTCTCTCTCTCTCTCTCTCTCTCTCTCTCTCTCTCTCTCTCTCTCTCTCTCTCTCTCTCTCTCTCTCTCTCTCTCTCTCTCTCTCTCTCTCTCTCTCTCTCTCTCTCTCTCTCTCTCTCTCTCTCTCTCTCTCTCTCTCTCTCTCTCTCTCTCTCTCTCTCTCTCTCTCTCTCTCTCTCTCTCTCTCTCTCTCTCTCTCTCTCTCTCTCTCGATATATATATATATATATTGGGTATACATATTTAAAAAAAAGAAGAAGAGAAGAAAGAAAGTAAAAAAAACAAAGTCAGAAGAGATCAAAACAAAGAACGACAAAAAAAAGAGAAAAAAAAAGAAGAAAAAGAAAGAAAGAGAAAAGAGAAAAAAATATATAAAAAGGAGAGAGGGCGATTACATTCTACAAAGAATTAAGTAAGTAGGACCGTGAGAATTTTTTTTGAAAGAGACGAAGGTTCAATTTCGAGGTTCGGGTTATGTTTGCTATCTTCATCCGTTTTACTGTAATTGCTGGTCTTTGTTTATATTATTGAAAGCTTCTGCGAAGGTTCATATTCTCTATATTTGTGATTTTTCAATCTTTTAATTTGTATGTATTTTTTGTGTTTAGTAATATTTAATGTATTGTTTATCTTTAAAAAAAATTGTTCATTAATTGAGATGGAATTATTTAAGCGGTCGAAAAATAGAGTTTTGCTTCATTATATTTCGGCTATGCCAGTTAATACTTTATTACATTTTTTATTATTATGATGTTTCTTTTGGAATTGACTATTTGAATTTCTAGGAATATTTGGTTAGTTTTTTTTTCTTATAATATTTGTTAGTTTTGTGTAAGGCAATATGGAACTAAGTTTTAGAAAGTACGGTAATTTGGACATTAAAATTAAAGTGGGCCAGTTATTTTTGCTAACTTCATGGGCTGTATGATGATTTTTTTATTAAAAATAAAATAAAAATAATAAAAAGTTTGGACCAAAAACAGAATTTTGTTAGGCCATTTTCTATTAAACCAATAAAGCAAGCCCATTTGTAGCATCACGTCAACTCACATATATAATTTTTAATAAAAAGTAATTTTCCTTCTACCGTTAAAGTATTTTAATAATTTAATTATTGATAATTCTCTTTCTTGATTAAAATGCTAGACAATTTTAAACGCGTCTTCAAAAGTTAACCATGTGTTCTTGCACGAACCTTGGTTAATATCAATTAATAAAAATAGTCATATGTGCATTTCTGCTCCTTGACTCTCTAACTAACAAATCGTGTTTAGCTCATGTATTCATACTCGAACCTTGAATATGTTCAAATAATAAAAGGATCATGTGCGCATTCCGCGTCTCGACACCTATAAATTAAAAATTAATTATGTTATAACTATGTGTACATTTCGTACCTTGGTTTAACATTTAATTTCAAAGAAGTACCTTGTGTGCGTACCGCACCTAGGCAAACACTAACAAAATATAATAATTAGTAAATCGGTAATAAATAATTAATAATCAATAAAATACAAAAATATTTGAAGCTTGATTTAAGCCTTACATTCATCAATAAAGCGACCGTGCTAGAACCACGGGACTTGAGGGTGCCTTACACCTTCCCCTCGGTCAACAGAATTCCTTACTCAGTCTTCTGTTTCGTAGACCATAAATTAGGAGTCAAATATTTTCTTTTGATAAGGGATTCAATAAAAGGTGACTTGGAACACCAAAACTCAATTCCAATCGACGACTCTAAATAAGTAATCCCTTTTCAAAATGTCACTTTAATTGAAAAAACTCTTCTTACTCAACCTCGTAATAGGGTTGCGTGGCAAAAAAGAGGTGTGACAACTCTGGCGACTCTTCTGGGGACAATTAATAAGAATTCCAACTTTGTATATTGACTCTTATTTTGCTTTTATCATGTTTTGAATATTATTGTGTTTGGAAGTCTAATGTGTTATTTGTTGCTTATTTACCGCTTTAATATTTATTTGAACTGTGATAAAAATTGTATCCTCTCTCGCACTCCTCTTAGTCTTCTTATAGGTAGTTATGTTGTGTTTGCCTACCAGCATCATAAAAATTTCTGTCTTGAGATAAAGCCAGTTAGCCTACTAGCTTCTGGTGAAGGATTTAGTCACACATGATTAGGGGGGAGAGCCGTTAGCTAACCAGTGTTGTTCTACTACTGGTGATGCTTGATGCTCCTCTGATCGGGTTGTCTGCCCGGGTAAGCCAGGTCTAGATACCATCTCCTTTAAGATTTGAAACTTAGAAGAACAAGCCACAAGCAATGAATATCCCTAGTAGGCTACGTTTTATTTGCATTATGTGCATTGGACTTAGCGAGACTCAGCACAGGGGCCGGGTTCGTCTAGGACAGCTACCTATTTTTCGGACCAACATGTTCATATTTATGTGCTATATGTAACATTATTTGGTAGGCTTCATTCAAATGTTGACCGTCTTTAGGATAGATCGATTAAACAGATGAGAGAGAAAGAGAAATTTTCCTCCAAGTTTTCATAAAATATATTTTTTTTAAAATAAATTTTGAAGGGTTCTAGTATGTAAAAGTACAATTTTCAAAATATTTTTTTTAACCGAACTACGCGGGTTTGATTCTCACCGGATGTGAGGTAGGAAACCTTCATCAGGTTCAACCCCATTTTTAAAATTAAAAACAAATAAAAGGTGTATATGGACTATTATTTTTATTTTACCATAAAAAATATTGAATAATAAATAAGAAAGAAAACAAAAGAGAGCGCTAAAATTCAATATGAAAATAAAACCAATAAACCAGTAAGCCGAGATGAAGCATGAATCCTTCCAAACTCATTTAGTGGGATTAGGTGCATGGCATACAATGTGTGATCAATATCTGCAAAATGCCTAGCTCTAACACGTTTGTTGTTTGTCATCTCAAAAGATATAGTTAAACACAGGTGGTTGGTTTGTAGTTTAAACTGGCAACTCACCCTTACAACTTGAGATCAAAAGGAAAAAGTAGAATGGCAAACAACAGTGAGAACGAGTCAGATAATGATGATATCCATGGAAAATTGGTCGAACAAAGTTCGGGATTGGTTGAATAAGAGTGTTGAAGCAACAATTGGCAGAGATGTACCAAGCCTGGGCGAATGGACAGGAACCGCCTCCACTACCCATAGGGACTTCGAATANAGTTAAACAGAGGTGGTTGGTTTGTGGTTTAAACTGGCAACTCACCCTTACAACACGAGATCAAAAGGGAAAAGTAGCATGTCAAACAACAGTGAGAACGAGTCAGATAATGATGATATCCATGGAAAATTGGTCGAACAAAGTTCGGGATTGGTTGAATAAGAGTGTTGAAGCAACAATTGGCAGAGATGTACCAAGCCTGGGCGAATGGACAGGAACCGCCTCCACTACCCATAGGGACTTCGAATAATCTTCATAATGTGTCAGTTGCAAATCAAGTGCCCATATCCCTAACAAGTAACCCATTGTACCAACCTGGATTCAGTCCAAGCATTAACCTTCCCACTATCCCCAGTACTTCCATTCCACGTCCTCCAACCGCACCCCTCAGAAATGACCCACATACGGTACCCATTGTCCCTACTTTCACTGTTCCTCAACCAGCTCTTGCTCAAAAGTCCAACACTGATCCGCAACTGAATGCTCGTGATGCTCAACATTACTCTCCAGAACTGACTTTCAAGGTTCAAGATTCATACAAGCATACTCCTCAGAACATGTTCCTACTTGAGATTGAAAAGTTTCACAAGAATACGGAACAAGAGGAAATGACTAGAAAAATGAAGAGCTTGGAACAAACCATGAGAAACATACAGGGTTTGGGTGGCCACAAGAGTGTGTCATTTAACGATCTATGCATGTTCCCTCATGTCCATTTGCCACCCGGTTTCAAGACCCCCAAGTTTGACAAGTATGACGGGCATGGTGATCCCATCGCCCATTTGAAGAGGTATTGTAACCAATTAAGGGGAGCAGGAGGCAAAGAAGAATTACTCATGGCTTATTTTGGGGAAAGTTTGACTGGAATTGCTTCAGAATGGTTCATAGATCAAGACATCTCTCACTGGCATGTGTGGAACGACATGGCTCAAGATTTTGTTCAACAGTTTCAGTACAATATTGATATAGTGCCAGACCGTTCCTCTCTCGTCAACATAAAGAAGAAATCAACAGAAAGCTTCAGAGAATATGCAATCAAGTGGAGAGAGCAGGCTGCTAGGGTCAAACCCCCCGATGAAAGAGGCAGAAATGATTGACTATTTTCTCCAAGCTCAGGATCCTGATTACCTCCTTACATGTTGGCCGCCATTGGTAAACCTTTCGCTGAGGCGATTAAGATTGGTGAAATAGTTTAGAATGGCATGAAATCGGGCAAAATTGTGAGTCAGGCAGCCCTTAAGGAGACCACGCGAGCAATTCAAAGTGGGTCAGGCAGTTTCGGAAACCGGAAAAGAAAGAGGAAGGATCCATGATGGCATCTGGGTTCAGAGGAGTTCAAAGAGAGGTAATTCTTATGTGCAGTTCCAACAAGGACAATCCAATTTTCCTCAACACTACTATCCACCTCAGTGTCCCGGATACTCAGTTCCTTCACAACAATACATAGTGTTTAATGTTAAGGCTTATACTAGGCCTCCCAATCACCAGCAATGGCGGGCACCGATCCCACAAGGCTCCCGTCAACTTTGCCCGACTTTTCAGGAATCATATAATCCTCGTCCCCGACAAGGATATGTGAGAGAGGAGGATCCAAAGAAAGAGTTCACCTCAATTGGAGAATCGTATACAAACCTATTTCGAAAGTTGATACAGCTGAAGTTGATTGAACCTGTCATGCCGCGTTATGTGAATCCAAATTCAAAAGGTTTTGACTCAAATGCAAGATATGAGTATCACTCTAACACCTAGGGTCATAGTACCGAAAATTGTTGGACATTAGAGAAAGCCANGATGATTTGTGATGATCGGGATTATAAGCAGTCTAGCAAGACAGAGATGGCTGTTGGAACCATAGGGCAAGAACCAAAAGTGATAATAAACCCGCTGCATTTGGCACCGTTGATTGTGAAAGGTGCGAGCTCAAGTTTGAACTTGGCAGGTTCTGGAAAATGATTCTCTATGTTCCTAGATGCACAAAAAAGGTTGAAGTTCAATTGGGTGGGCCAAAAATTTACATCCCCGGGGGCATTAAAAAGATCATTCCGAATAATATTCTTAGAAATATAACAAAGCCAGTTGTGATCCGACCTGTTGCACAACTCCCAATGACAAACACAAAAACTATTCCCTAGAATTATAACAAAACTGTCATGACATACAAAGGAAAAGAGATAGTTGAAGACGCAAATGAAATGGGGGCTTGACCTGCTCTGAAAGGTGCTATTCACTAGAGGAATTGAGAAAAGCTAAGCAAGCCAGGGAAAGTCACTTGCCAGTAATGGGTAGCTTCGCTGATGTTAAGGAACGGTTATGAACCAGGAAAAGGATTAAGATCCTCTCTGCAGGGAATTGTGAACCCTATTACTCCATTTTTGAATAAAGATACCTTTGATTTGGGTTTTAAACCAATGTCAGCTGACATAGACAGAGCCAAGGCCCGCAAAAAGAATGGTTGGAATTTTTCCAAACCAATCCCTCACATTGCCTACACTTTTGTCAAGCCGCATTTTGAAGAAGTCCAAAATCTTTCTACTCAGGATGACATTGATGAAGTCTGCCAGGGTCTCAAGGAGATGTTCTATGAGATCAATATGGTTCAAGTTGGCGAGGGCCCTAGCCGTGCAAGTGTTCAACTGATTGGTCCAGATACCTCGCTCAAAAACTGGGAAGCAACTCCTCTTCCCATCAGGAAGGAGTCTTGGTAGTTTGTTTTGTTTCTTTTTCTGTATTTGGATTATTTTAAGGGTTGTAATCCAGATATTTTAGTTTAATTGATTTGTTTTGATGTTAATCTTTCTATCCTTTCAAATTCAATGAAACGAAGTTCCAGTTTTGTAGTAAAATTCTGTCTTTTCATTTCCTTATTTTTTGTTAATTTCTTATCATCTTCAGTTTTGTTAATGAAGGCTTTAAAAACATGACATGCACGCGAAATTCTTGTCCAGGTCTTAAAAAGCTGTCTAATCTCGAAATTATGAATCAAGAAGTTGAGTATGATAAAGATGAGGCTTTAAAGTAAATACGAAGGGAATTGGATCAATTTGAGAATAATCCTAAGCCTAACTTAAATGAAACTGAGGCAATTAATCTGGGAAGTCCTGAAAAAACCAGAGAAACAAAAATAAGCATTCATACTGAACAAAGGACAAGAGATGCCATAATTCAAGTTTTGTTCGAGTATAGAGATGTATTTGCATGGTCATATGATGACATGCCGGGTTTAAGTGCCGATTTAGTGGTTCATAAGCTTCCCACACATCCTAATTTTCCACCAATCCAGCAAAAACAAAGGAAGTTTAAGGCAGACATGAGTGATAAGATTAAAGAAGAAATCACGAAGCAGCTAGATGCAAATGTGATCAGGGTCGTAAGATATACCACATGGTTAGAAAATGCTGTGCCAGTTCCAAAGAAGGATGGAAAAATCATAGTTTGTGTTGACTATAGGGATTTAAACAAATCAAGCCCAAAAGACAACTTTCCCTTACCCAACATTCATATCCTTGTTGAAAATTGTGCTAAGCATGGGATCCAATCTTTTGTGGATTGTTATGCCGGATATCACCAAATTCTGATGGATGATGAAGATGTAGAAAAGGCTNTCCTTGTTGACAATTGTGCTAAACATGAGATCCAATCTTTTGTGGATTGTTACGCCGGATATCACCAAATTCTGATGGATGAAGAAGATGCAGAAAAGACCGCCTTCACAACTCCATGGGGAACTTATTGTTATAGGGTCATGCCATTTGGTTTGAAGAATGCAGGGGCAACTTACATGAGGGCCATGACTACCATATTCCATGACATGATGCACAAAGAGATTGAAGTGTATGTTGATGATGTGATCATTAAATCCAGAACACAAGATGACCACGTGCAAGACTTGAAAAAGTTCTTTGAAAGGCTGCGAAGGTACAATCTCAAACTTAATCCAGCCAAATGTGCATTTGGAGTTCCTTCTGGGAAGCTTTTGGGTTTTATAGTTAGTCGAACAGGCATTGAGTTAGATCCCTCAAAGATAAAGACCATCCTGCACCAAAGAATAAAAAAGAAGTCATAAGTTTACTCGGGAGGTTGAACTATATCAGTAGATTCATCGTGCGGCTTACAACCACATGTGAGCCAATTTTTAAGTGGTTAAAAAAGAACGTTGCTATCAAGTGGATAGATGGGTGCCAAGAAGCTTTTGATAAGATCAAAGAATATTTGTAAAATCCCCCTGTTTTGGTCCCGCCGGAACCTGGTGGGCCTCTGTTTTTATATCTGTCAGTAATGGATAGTTCTTTTGGTTTTGTTCTGGGTCAACATGATGCCACAGGCAAAAGGGAACAAGCAATATATTATTTGAGCAAGAAGTTCACCACTTATGAGGCCAAATACACTCTTTTAGAAAGGACATGATGCGCCTTAACTTGGGTCGCCCAGAAGCTTAGGCATTATCTCTTGGCCTATACAACTTACCTCATATCCCGAATGGATCCCCTGAAGTACATCTTTCAGAAGCCGAAGCCAACAGGCAGATTGGCAAAATGGCAAATCTTGCTCACAGAGTTTGATATTGTTGTATGTCACTCATACAACCATGAAGGCACAAGCTTTGGCTGATCACTTGGCAGAAAACCCGGTTGATGATGAGTATGAATCATTGAACACATACTTCCCACATTAAGAGGTTAATTTAGTTGAAGAAGCAGTCCCAGATGACAGTCAAGTTGGAAACTATACTTTGATGGGCGGTCAACATCAAAGGCGTAGGGATTGGATAAATTCTTGTATCATCTAAGGGGAAACATTACCCTGCCACGACGTGACTTTGTTTCTTCTTTACAAACAACATGGTAGCATATGAAGCTTGAATCATGGATCTAAACATGGCAATAAATTTAAATGTGCATGAATTTTTGGTGATGGGAGATTCAGATTTGCTTATTCGGCAGGCTCAAGGTGATTGGGAGACTCGAGATATCAAGCTCAATCAGTATACAAAATGTGTGGAATATCTTAGAAAAAGGTTCAAGTCCATCGAGTTCAGGTACATTCCCAGGTTTCACAATGAATTAGTTGATGCCTTGTCCACTCTAGCCTCAATGCTTCCATATCCAGGTAATACTCGCATTGACCCATTGGAAATTCAAATTCGAGACCAATATGGTCATTGCAATACAATTGAAGTAGAACTAGATGGAAAACCATGGTACCATGATATTAAACAGTATCTGAAAATAAGAGAATATCAGGAACATGCCAAGAGGGATCAAAAGAGAACTATTAGGCGACTCTCTAATGGTTTTTTTTGAGTGGGGAATCCTATACAAAAGAACTCTGGATTTGAATTAGTTGATATGTGTGGACACCAAAGAAGCTTAAAAGATTATGAATGAGGTGCATTCGGGAGTTTGTGGTCCCCACATGAATGGGTATGTTCTAGCAAAGAAAATCGTTTGAGCGTGATATTATTGGCTTACTATGGAGCGAGATTGCTTTTGTTTTGTCCGCAAGTGCCACCAGTGTCAGATTCACAGCGATTTGATTCACTCGCCTCCTTCGGAATTATATCCTATGTCGGCTCCTTGGCCTTTTGTTACTTGGGGAATGGATGTCATCGGCCCAATCGAGCCAAAAGCTTCAAATGGGCACAGATTCATCTTGGTTGCAATTGATTACTTTACCAAATGGGTGGAAGCTATTACATTGAAAGCGGTTACCAAGAAAGCAGTAGTAAACTTTGTTCACTCCAACATCATCTGTCGTTTCGGTATTCCAAAAACCATTATTACAGATAATGCTGCTAATTTGAATAGTCATCTGATGAAGGAGGTATGCAAACAATTTAAAATGGAGCATCGCAATTCTACTCCTTACCGGCCCAAAGCTAATGCAGTTGTTGAAGCTGCGAACAAGAACATCAAGAAGATTCCTAGGAAGATGGTCCAAGGGTCTAGACAATGGCGCAACACCCTACTTGTTGGTTTATGGCACTGAAGCAGTCATACCGGCGGAAGTTGAGATTCCTTCTCTCCGAATCATTATTGAGGACACCGAATGGGTTAAGTCCCAACTAGAACAGTTGAGTTTAATTGATGAAAAGCATTTGGCGACAGTTTTTTTTTGGTCAGTTATACCAACAAAGAATGGAACACACTTACAATAAGAAAGTGCGTCCAAGACAGTTTGAGGTAGGACAACTTGTTTTGAAACGAATATTTCCACACCAGAAAGAAGCAAAAGGAAAGTTCGCCCCGAATTGGCAAGGTCCCTACCTCGTCAAGAGTGTATTATCAAAAGGAGCTCTACACTTGGCAGATATAGAAGGAAAGGTAACTGATATATCTGTCAATGCAGATGCGGTCAAGAGATACTATGTCTGACATGCCTATGTGGGGGCATTTTTACACTTAACATTCTCAGGTTGGGAGACGAAAGGCTATCATTCTCGCTACCCAAACACTGATCAATCCTAGTTAGACCTTTGAAGCTTTGTTTATATTTATTTGTTTTCCCCTCTTTTGGAACCAGTGTACTTGGTCTTAGCAAAAAAAAAATCAAGAAAAAAAAGAAGAAAAAAGAAAATCATCAAAACAAGTTCATGTTAATTGAACTACGTCCGACCTGATTCCGAAAGGATACATAGGCAGCCTCACTCTGGGGTTCGGTCACACTAAAACAAAAATCCACATTTTCCAGTATTCAAAGAAACTGGGGCATGATTTTATTTTATTTTAATGGTTCCAAAAGTTGTAATTCAGTTCAGTAGTTCTTTTTACCTTTCCCTTTTAAGACCTTCTAATCAACTTTCGAGAATGCTAAGTTGGTATATTACGGTGATGCCTCGGCCAGTGTAAAGAGAGAAATAAAATGAGAGAGTCTTATTGGTGAAAACCCACACGGACACCATAAGGAAATATTGAGTTGAGAGAAAGACAAATGAGAGAGTCTTATTGGTGAAAACCCTCACGGGCACTATAAGGCGATAGTGAGTTATGAGAAAGGAAAATGAGATAGGTCAAATTGGTGAAAACCCACAAAGGGCATCGTTGATCGATTAAGGTCTTCATATATCATGGCCCAAGCATGGTTCAGACAAAGAACTCGGTTTCAAGGTGAAGTTTACAACAGATTTTGAGAATTAGACGGTCTTGACGGATCGGGCATCCAGTCCAAAGTGCATGTCATGCCAGCCTCACCTTACCCTTTCGTTAACTAACTCCCCTGCGGATCATGGACTTACCACTCGGTCCCCGATGGCCAGCGGGGGATTCGTCAGCCCAGGAATAAAAACGTCGTCTAGGCGTTCCCTGTTGCTCCGATCTCCCCTACGTCATTGAAGTCAGCATATTCCTCCAGATAAGTTCTTTCTATTTTTATTCTTTGAAAGGTACACTTCTTCACTAAGTTGTAATACCTATTAGTTCACTTTCTTGTTTTCTCTCTTACTATTCTTTTTGAGTCCTCTTCAGTCTAATTTTGTCAAAGCAAAGCAAATCATAGTTCACAAAATTGGTTACAGTTTCCATGTTATATGAAGAAAAACTTTCTGGGCATGAACATGCATGGGCAAAGGCATAAAGACATCTTTGATTTTTCCTAACGAGCAAAAGGCTTGAAGGACTGAACAATGTGTCAAGGTTCAACAAAATTTACTCAGTTAAAAGTTGTTCTGGGATCAAGGTTGTTTGTACCTTAAACAAAAATGGTGATAGGCACAAAATAGTCAGGTTTTGATATTGAGAAAGAAGATCTCCAGAAAGTAATGACAGAATCTCCCGGCAATTTGTACGGCCATCGACAGAGTCAGTGTTACTAAAAAGTGTAATGGACGCAAGGTCAAATCGCTCAAGAAGTCAAGGCCACAAACTGACCACCATTTTAAAACTAAATTTTTTTTCTTTGTTCAGAATAGGAACACAACAATTTTAGGAAACAGTTCGTGAAAAGACGAACACCACCAAGTGAAGTTATCAAATCCTTAGTATTCTTCTAATATACATGTAATCATGTTATTCTTAGTTTCATTATAGGTAATCAATACCCTATCTTCAACACAGGGTACCACATCCCCTGGTCGCATTACTTTTTGACTACATAGGTTACGACATTCCCTAGTAGCATCTCAGAGAGACACGAGCCTCATTTCATCGCCAATCACAGGGTACTACATCCCCTGGCCACATTACTTTTTGCCTACATAGGGTACGACATTCCCTAGTAGAATCTCAGCGAGCCATGAGCCTCGTCGTATTTCTAACACGGGGTACTACATTCCCTAGCTGCATCTTATTACCAACATAGGGTACTACATCCCCTAGATGCATTTATTTTCTTCCTACATAGGGTACAACATTCCCTAGTAGAATCTTAGAGAGCCAAGAGCCTCATCTTATTGCCAACACAGGATAATATAGCCGCTGGCTGCATTTATCTTCTGCCTACATAGGGTACAACATTCCCTAGTAGAATCTTAGAGAGCCAAGAGCCTCATCTTATTGCCAACACAGGATAATATAGCCCCTGGCTGCATTTATCTTCTGCCTACATAGGGTACAACATTCCCTAGTAGAATCTCGGTGAGCCACGAGTCTCATCTCATTTCCAAACACAGGGTACTACATCCCCTGGTTGCATTTTTCTGCCAACATAGGGTACGACATTCCCTAGTAGCATTCTAGAGTACCATGAGCCTCATCTTATTGTCAACACAGGGTACTACATCCCCTGGTTGCCTTCATTCTTGCTAACACTGGGTACGACATCCCCTATTATTTTAAAAAATAAATAAATATATATATATGTCTTTTTCAATTCCTTATTCTGCAATAGCAAAGATAGTTTAATGTATTTTCAATAACTCACAAAAATTTCCTAGTGCAAACTGAGGCAGAAATTTTTGTTCGTTTTGTTTGTTTATGATGGCTTGTAGGTTTTTCTGTAAAGCACAGATTGGATGTGCAAAAAATAAGATTCCAGCTCTTACCAAAGAAAGTGGAATATTTGATCTTCATACAAGCCACAACCAGCTTGGACATAATGCATGCGGAGACACGGAGTCTCAAGATCCATCTTCTCATCATCTGATCAAGAAACAAGCATGTGAGAATGTTTCATAGTCTGTTGCATCGAGATCATCAAGTTTCAATCTAAAGTCAATGGGAGAAGCAGGTCAAGAATCAAGACAAGACTCCAGATGGCATTTAGATAGGAATTTTGTAACTCTTAGATTTCAAGAGGATGTAATTCTCTCTTCATTTTGATGTAATAGCAGGAACCGCGGATCGGAACCTCGACGGATCTTCACTCGACACTCCCTCTAGGAATACTCCATCACTCTTCTTTCACTTGAACTACACGTGACCTGATTCCCTTATAACCCGGGATATGTAGGCTGCCTAAAATCAAGGCTCGGTCACATCTTTTTCTTTAATCTTCTTTTCCCTTTCAAAAAATAGTGAGGTCAAATATTAGTCACCGTGTTCATTTTCTTTGCCTGAAAACTCTTCATGTTTCTAAGAAAAGAGGGGCATGTTGTGAACAACTAATTTTGATCACACTCAAATTCCCACTATTTTAGTATAAATATCTCTTTAAGGTCTAATCTTAATAAAAGAAAACTACAAAAATACTAACATTCTTAGAGTATGAATTTTCTTTTTTGTATATATATATATATATATATATATATCTTTTAATTAGAATTCTAATAAGTAAACTATTATATTTTTTTTGTATAATTTAAACTATAGTGTAGATCTTTTATCTAAGAGTTAAAAAAAAGGTTTAAAACAAAAAAAAACTAACGAAAAGAAGTAAAAGAAGAAACTACAAAAACTAAGCAAACTAACGAAAAAAAACAAAAAAAAATTGAAGCTAACGTTAGGATAAAATTTGTTGATAACAAACTTTATCAAAAAAACTGGATTTTTTTTTAAATTAGCTAACAATCCAATCTCCTAAGTTCCCCATTTTTGAAAAACTTCCAAAATCCATTTTTCTTAGCCTCACGTCTCTCCCCCATTCTCCCACTCCCACTCCAACTCTAACTCATCCATTCATCACACATATTATATATATATATATAT